>CAJDYZ010013411.1:0-41139 GCA_903986555.1 Heterotrigona itama | reverse complement strand
AAAAAAAAAAAAAAAAAAAAAAAAAAAAAACTGCAACGAATTCGAATACGAAGCCTTCCACTGACAGGAAACGATGCGATAAATTTACAATTACTTCTAACTTGAAATTTGTGCAACGGTGCATTAATTTATAAATCGAAGTGAGCAACATTGTGCGACCAACAAACAACCTATCCCCATAAATCCTGTTTCTGATAACTCTTACGTTCGTGTTGTATCCTATAAAAACACGCTCTTGCAAGGGGCTAACATATTCATAAAGAAAATTTAACCAAGAATCATGGAGGCCGACTTGTTTCATGTGAATATCTCGTGTTGGTACGGCTTCGTATCCACCTTCGATACGTGGATCCTAAAAATGATTAATGCACGTATTAAAAAAAAAAAAAAACATCTTACATCATGATAATATCCGGTGAACACAAGTTCCTGAAGTGGTCTGACATACTCCTTTAAAAAGTATAGCCACTGTGGCTCGTATTTTATTTGATTCATATGTATATCACGGGTTGGTACGTTTTCATAACCACCCGTTAATCTCGGATCCTGTCGGGAAAATTACTTTATTATTATCTAGGAACAAAACGAACATTTATCCTGTAATTTCGTTCTATCTGAAAATCATATACTGATTTGCATGCGATGATTGCAATAGTATGATACTACAAAGATAAGTTGTCATACATGATTTGATCCATCCGACCATTTCCCGTACGCTTCCATAACATCTATCAACTCTTTCGTGAATCTCTCGTTGACTATGGGGAACCAGTAAACATCTGGGCAAGGCTGCAACGAACATTTAATTGAGTATTAATTCCATATTCCATAAATATTGAAAATTCCATAAGAACACATGTAAAAATGTGTTTTCTTCACCTGCGTTGGTGTTCGATTTGGATTAAAGTTTTCCGAGTAATTTTCGTGAATGTACTTTTTCTCCCAGTCCAGTTTATTGTCGAAAATTTGATACAAATCCGGGCGAGTGACCGTGATGTCATAATTATCTGGATTAACGAGATGCCCGAAGTCAAGTCTATTAGTGACATACATAAAGATATACCGTTCTCTGTTAGCGTAAGCAAAAGCCATATCTGCGTCCAAATCGCCTTCTGAATAAGACGGACGAGTGCTTTTGTTCCTTATCAGTGTTGCATTAATTAAATAGCAATTACTGATAAATGGAACATTCCATAGTCCCCTGAAACAATATTGTACAATATATACACACATGTATGTAATACATTTATAATATTTTAAAGTGTTTTAAATATCAAAATATTTCAGGTATTAAAGTTTTCGAAGCAACATGGTAATTATTGCAATAGAGAAGGATGATCCAAACGAAGAACTAAATTCGTACGAATAGATCGTTTTAACAAATGACAGCACGTGTGTGGGTATGCAATCGATCTATGATTCTCAGGATTTCAAGGCCGGTGAAGAAGCAGACGCGGAACTATCGAAGGGACCAGCAAACTTGTTTGTAGTCTCGCGAGACAATATTTCGTGAGGCAATCACTGTGATGTCGTGATTGGCCGATGAATACACTGGCAATTGGTTATGCATAATTATCCAATTGAGATTCATAACTCTGTCACCAATGACGACATGCCCACCATCCATTCATATTTTAGGCTGTAGGGACAGGCGAAGCCCAATGATTTAGCCACTTGTCAAAAAGTAGCAGTTCTGTGTAGCCGGTAAGCATCTGGAGATTGTGTCACTATTCTCACCAACAACTTTGTTTTTCGGTGAAAGTTATACATACAATCCGACCATCCCTATAGCATAACGTTTTGAAAAAGTTACCTAAAAAATATAGTCCAAGTGTTCTAAAACTTCAAGTTAGAACAATCAAAATTAGTTGAAGAAGCCAAGGTACATCCAAGGCTTTATGTAAAGTGTATGGAAAGATTGACGTTCCAAAGAGACATTGAGAACTCTATGATCACCGTAGAACAAATGAAGAGACACCGACTTTTGTGCCTATTTTTTTTTACTGCATTATTGGTGAGCACAGACGCGGCGAAAGGTGGAGGAGGTAGAGGTGGTAGCAGGCGCGGTGGCGGAAGAGTTTACAAATCTCGGATGCCAATTCTGATTCCACACAGAAATCCTGCCAGTGCCAACTACTACGAAAACAAAGACGTAAGTTAAAAAGCATTAGCCGATTAGTGAAACGTCAGTTCTTCAAATCGACGAATTTACAGGGAGCAAGGATAGTAAAAGCTTCACACTTCGAGCTGGACTACATGCTGGGAAGGAAGATCACGTTTTTCTGCATGGCCACTGGATTTCCAAGGCCCGAGATCACCTGGTTGAAAGATGGAATTGAATTGTATCATCATAAATTCTTTCAGGTAAAACTCGTAATGTTTAAAAAAAAACATTCTTTGAGAAGCAACTTCTGCGAGCGAGAATTGAAAGAATTGTAAAATGTGTGTGTTTTGCAGGTGCATGAGTGGCCTGTTGGTAATGATACATTAAAGTCAAAGATGGAAATCGATCCTGCTACCCAAAAAGATGCGGGATATTATGAATGCCAAGCGGATAATCAATACGCGGTTGATCGCCGTGGCTTTAGAACGGATTATGTCATGATCTCTTATTAAAATCAGTACTTTTCATTGTAGTTACAATACTTAAGTTTAAACACCAATCTCTCTACTTTAGCAGAAAAGTTAATTTTAATCATCACACGCTCAATTTTTTAAAAATTGTACACCTAGACTTTACTTAGAACTATTCCTAGATCTAGTAGTAGCTAGTTTAACACTTTTATAACACTACAAAAACATTTTATTTATAAAAAATAATAATAATAAAACAAAAAAATAGAATGTACATTGTTATCTTTTTTTTTAACGTATGAATTGTTAAGAACTTCAAAGCATTGAGGCACATTTGGAAATTTACAGTTCCCCCATCTCTTGTTCATTAAATCACAATTGACTCTCACACAAGGGTGGTACTACGTCTATAGCGCAAACCATAAAACGTTGAAAATACGTATCATCACAAATTTATTATCTAGCCAATTGCCATTTCGTTCGCAGATTAAGTGAGAAAGCAACAACACGATCCATCCTTGTCATGTTCTGATCTTGTTTCACTTGAACTAAATCGGTTCGTCGTCACTACATGAAATTAATAAATCAAGTTAGGCCATTTGGAATTCGATGATGACCGAGTTGTAATAGGTGTCGAAGTAATACCAGCACGTACACGTATATAATATATGCAGTTCAGCAGTATTTGCCTATACATCTGTAATAGATAGGAGAGAAGACTAGGGGAGTAATGAGTAGGTGACTGTTAGTTACATCGGAGTTCCGTGTGATCGTCATACGTTGCTTGTACTCGGTGTGTATCTGCGACATATTACCACAGAATCATCCGTTCTCTACACATTTTAACCACTGGCTTGATTTCTAGTTCCTTTGCTCAGGTCGTCATGCCACGTTCTACGGTGATGTTATTTTTGTTGATCGTATTGTTATTAAATAGCCATGAAACTTTTGGACGAAGAGGACGAGGCAGAGGGAAAACCAGATCGCGAGTTCAAATAGGATTGCCCATTACTGGAAAGTATCGTGATCCAGAAAGTGATCAATATTACAATAATCATAACGTACGTAGACTCATAGACCAAGTTAATCGTCGCAGTTTTGCTCCTAATTTCTCAAGTGTCTTCCAAAAACGTTTATCTAGGGGGCGAAGATAATATTGGCATCACACTTTGACTTGGAGTACGTTCTAGGGCATAAAATCGCCTTCCTCTGCATCGCACGTGGAAATCCGCGACCGCACATCACATGGTTCAAGGATGGTGCTGAGATCTATACACATCTTTATCTACATGTTGGTATACGTGATCCTAACTGCGATGATTAAATTCTATTTAACGATGATTAACAATGATGAATATTTTATATACGAAGGTGCACGAATGGCAAATTGATTCGGACAAAGTGAAATCGAAACTGGAAATAGATCCTGCGACCCAAATGGATGCTGGAGTTTACGAATGTACAGCCGACAACATGTACAGTATCGATCGAAGATCCTTCAAGACTGACTTCTCCATTGCTTTCGATTAAGTTTACGTTTCTTTTAAGTAGTTTAGCAAGAACATAAATGGAAATTGAAAATTACTATCTTTAGGACACATATATATAGTTTAAAATAATTAGAGACAAAGGGAGATGAAACAACTCTCACGAAATGTATAATTTTTGCACACAGATAATTTAGATGGAATAAATATAAGCTGCATGAAAAGAACAAATTTGTAAAATATTCTTGCCATTTACCTGCGTTCATTCTTGACGATCTCTATATAATCAAAACTTCGAGCATAGAATCCATCATCCATTATAGCCCCCCAGAAATTGCTCCACATTTTATACGGTCTGACCAGTAATGGCGCGATAATGTCTCGCTGCTGTTCTATTAGAAGTTTCAAAGCATGTTCGTTGTCTAAATGAGAAACAGAATCAATGGAGAAGTATCCAGAGCACTCCTTTAATAAGCAATAATCCCTGAGAAAACGGTTTTTATCTTGAAATATAAAAGAATTTAGAGTAATTTAGTTAAAGATGCATTTCTGATACATACATAGCTAAGTTTCTTGCATCAACTTCATTCATGGCATCATTCACAGAGATTTGCTTGCTGCTAACATATTCCTTCCCGACCTTGTTTATAAATTTATCAACTACATCTTGGTGATACCCCACGTTATTATGTACAAATAAATGTAACTTCGACTTTGGATATGCTTGTCGATATATTGCAGCTAGAAATTCGTTCAAGAAAGGAGTTGGCCGTTCGATAAATACACCAATTAATATAATCGGATACGATTTCGACGTTGTTTTATCCAATTCTATCATTCCTTCCCAGCACATTATACATCCCTCTTCAGGGCTCCATGCGTGAGCCAAATAATTTCCTAAAGAATTCAGTGATAACTTGCTGTAACCATTTCCATGGAGTATCAATGAGTCTGTATTATAAACAGTATTTAAAAGCGAGGCTTTGCCGCCCTCGAATTTTAATTCTACATCAGCTGCAAAAGAGGAACAATAAAGTAATTTTATTTTACTTAATTTTACTTCATTCTTTACACTTACCTACAGCACCATAGAGATTCTGAAATATCTCAGACTTGTGATCCAGTTTGATTTCGTGACGCTCCCTTAATTTCTCGTCGAGGTATGCCAACGTGTAGAACAATTGATCGTCATCTTTGTTCTTGATCGGGGCGTACGTTAAAATCGCGTAAATGTCCGAGGCGTAGCCTATGAAACCTCCGGAATTCAGAAAGCGTTTTCCTCGACTCGCGGGTGGATATTTAGAAGCCAGCGATTTATCCGGCCAACAGTTCCCTTCTGCGGAGAACAGAACTCTAGCGTTCATGCTCTTGAACCTGTTGATGATCTCGGCCAAGCCGCTTAAATATATCACGTCGTAACTAAAAACACAGAAAGTAATTATGAAAATATCGGAAGATGCAGATTAAACAAGTTAAGAAAGAAGATCACACGTGGAAGATACCTGTCTGTAAATATAATAATCTTCTGATCATCATCTTTGTAGTCTTCGAGAGCCTTCTTCAGAAGATTCACTTTATATCCTCCTCCTGCGCTAGTTTTTACATTGCCACCGAGCCAAGCTTCTCCCAAACCAAGAACCCTCAAGTTGTGGCGAATTCCGTAAACGTTAATCGATCTGAGGAATCTTTTGTAACCATCAGTTTCATTCGTAGCGACAGTATACACCAGTGCATCTACACACAATTTAAATAACAATCAAATTCTCGTATTTCAAAACAAATGCAGGAGAAAATTGGTAGATTAATGTACGTAGAAGGACAATCATTTATTTCTCTTTGAATTCAAAACGTAAAATTTAGAGGTTTGTAAAGCATATAATTTCAAATGATACAAAATATTCAAATTATGCATTAATTTTGAAAAAATAAATGATAAATAATAAATCAATAGCCGTAACAATGCATTCGGTAATAATACTGTAACATTGGATAATGAGTAAAATTTTATTTCGTTGCTTTTTTTTTCTCTTTTTTTTTCAAAATAGCTCCCCTAGCGTTGGAAAGGTTCACGTGTCTATTTTCAGCGACATAGTATCAACATACGAGTTGAATAAGCAAAAATCAGGCAGACGCCTCGTTCGCATAAGCGCTACATTTTCTACATGACATCATGATTCGAGCGTAATATAGTATGTGTCAAGAGTCACGTCATCTCTCGACGAAACCGCTGGATTCACATTGGACGCAATTTCAATTACTGAAAGCCATTATTATTACATAATTTGAGTAGACCTTACCGCGCACGATTGCAAAACGGGGCATTAAAATTAATTTTATTTCTACAGAATACGAATCAAACGCAAAAATTGTAATATCTATAACATATTATATTTAATATATTTATCATATTTATGTATAATACATAGACATATATAAATAACGTGATAAATATTATATTTAATAATATATTTATTTATAATAATTTAATAATAATATTTAATATTATATTAATTTATGTGAAAATATTGGTTTTCTTCGTAAAAAAACAAATTGAAAAATCGCTGTAACGATGATGAGAGATTTCAAAAAGTTGGAGACAGAGGCATCTCTATCCGTGTATCCGTATATTCGCCTGGAACCGGAAATGGAAAGATAACAATATCGCCCGCACGCGCGCGCGTCGCGTAATTATTGTCAAGCTAGAGACAACCAAATTAGAAAACTAAACAGTTAGGCATTATTTTTGTGCATTGAATGCATCGTAATAACTGTAAAGTTACGCTTGTTTCTTTGTAAGTAATTATTTCACACATCGAGACCATGACACTTAACTAAAATTACAATAAAAGAAACAGTTTATTACATCTTCTTCATTGAAGGAGATACCAAGGCGTTTTATAGAGATTCATGAATATATAATGGTGAACGCATGACACAATATCTGCCTCCAGATATGATCTATCTTTATTGTTCCAATTATTTTTTTTTAACTACACTGCGCGTCATTCAAATATATAAGTAAACATGTAAATATGTACAATGACTTATATTTATAAATCATTGTTGTTTTTACTGTTTGTAAGATTAATTAAGTTCAATAATAAATTGTAAATGAACGATCTATAAATTGTAAATTGTAAATTATCTTTAACAATGCTAACTTTTTAACGGTTTATATTAATTACAACATGAGAAATTCTCTAACTAAGTGATGTAATTCCCATTTCCGTGATCGAATTGTGCCACGGATAAAAATATAGTGATCTTGTAAATTAATAAGTTGAAAGAGGTCAAAGTTGCCTTCAAGTCAGTGCTTGATACAAATAAGATAAGATCGCTTCTACGTTCCGCTGACGTAAAAAATAAATTAATTTTCAATGATCGAAACCGCGAGGAGTCGTAAGATTTCATCGTTTTTACGGTCAACGTAACAAAAATTTCACTTGCCAAATATATACGACAAAGAAAACCAGCAAATAATATCGAGAGATTTCATTTACGATTTACGTCAGCTATGCCAGGGCTTAATAAAAAAGAATTTTATAAATTCGAGTGTAATTATTTTGGTAAAAATTATAAAATCATTAAAAAGTATATATATATATATTATAAAAATATATATAAATAATATAAAATTATATAAATATAATAAAATTTATATAAATTATATATTATATAAAAATATACAAATTAATATAAAAAGGTATATGCGCGCGTGTCTGTATGTACATTTCCATTCCGTAATGTTACGATTTTAATTTCACTTAATTTAGATAAGTTTCCCAAGAAAATATGTTTCGCGCAGGCATATGAAATTCAGACGAATATATAGTGTAATTTATAAGATATTTTCGAAAATAATAAAACGATACTAAAAAGAATTTTTTTAAAACTAAAAAATACAACTAGAAACATATTTTCCACTTTCTCCGGTCTGTGTTTCCCTTTAATTGATCACATACAATCTAACGGAAAATAAAAACTAAGAACGATAAGATAAACACGTAATTGATTTAATTTACACATATTCTCTTCATTCAGATTAATTCGAATAAGTTTTTTTTCTTGAGAGACATTTATAAAATTGTTAATACATGTTAAATGGAATTATATATTATATTAAAATAATAAGATGAAACAGAATTTTAACTAAACAAAACATATACTGATCATATACAATCTAATGGAAAATAATAACTAAGAATGATAAGGCAAACATCTGTAATTGATCTAATTTATATATCCTCTCTGCAACTCTTTATTCAGATTAACTTGAATAACATCTTTTTGTTTCAGAGATACTAGTAAAATTGTTAGGAAATGTTGAATGAAACTGTTACCGTCTTTGTTTATTGATGGTAGAGTCTCGCTAACCACGTGGTAGGTTAGAAACAAGCACCAAAGAACACAGCATTCAATGTTTCTGGCACGCATTTTCAATTGGAATGGACCACAAACGCGCAGACGAGCGTGTTAAATGCACAGCACTGGCTAAGACTAGCCACGAAGAACGGAAAGCAAATTCGTCGGTACTCCCACGCTTTTTGAACGAAAGTTACTATCTTCGACGACTACGTTCGGCACTTGACTCTCATTTACCATTCCGAATGAAATTCCAGTGGACATCTTTGATTATACAATGCACGAACAACGATTTAATTCGTTTATTGTATGTTACCAGTTTGTATCTCGAATCTTAATTGTTTAAGTAACATGAGACGTAATATTCGCAGTGTAGAAATTGTCAATACGCATTGTGCATCACTTTCACTCTAGATGTAGAATTTAAAATAAAAGCTTTTGTTGTACATTGTGCATGTTTCGAATATTAGCGAAAAATTAAGTAATGTCTAGCTGAGACACGAAACACCTCGCATATTTTCGTCGTGTAGTTATCGACATTGCCGATAATATTTCGAAGATGTCACTTTGCCGTTTACCAACTTAATAAAATTGTGAACGAGATTGGCAACCCTTCCTGAATTATTTGAATGTTACAATATTGTTTGAATATGTTACAATACTTATTGTTAATTGTTTATCATTAAACAATGCTTTATATTGTTTATATATAATATTTTATAGTATTTATAGTGTTAATTTTTTAACAATATTACATATTTTGTTAAAGATAATAGCAATATATAATATTATTAAAAATATTGGTAAAAATATTTTTTATATTATTTATAATTATTTTATTTATTATTTATAATTTAAAGCTATTGTATAAAATATTGTGTGATTATTTTAAATTATAGTAGATATATATATATATATATAATAAAGAATATGATACAATGCTCTTACCCTTACTTTTTGCATTCCTATCACAAGAGTTTGTACTTGTTTTATAGCATTTAGCGACGATCTGTTTGAATATATTTGTCGATTCTTCAGCACATGCTGCACTTTCATTGTCGTTTCGAGGCGAATTGAAATAAATTTCTTTGGCAACAGCGTTAACACCAATATTGTTTAACATTAAAACACTAATCAGTATAATATTTCCTTTTCTGTACACCATTTTCTACATTTATTAAACAAAAATTAAGGAAACTGTGAAATGAATAAAAGAAATTATATGCGTTCTCGAAATTTACATTCATTCAATATAAAAAATTCATTGCGTTAGATCCATCTTCGATCGATAAATCGATAAAACTACATGGAGCCATACAAATCGAATCATTTATAGGTGAAATGGAATTCGAAAGCGCAACGGATTATACTTTTTGTAAGGACTCCGATACCGTAACCACGTACTTCTTTTCTTCTTTCCAGTTCCTGTAACTTCGAGACATTCTTCTTACTTTTATTTTCCAAGGAAAAAGGAGTTTTACATTTTCATGTACATACATCTGTAAATAAACAATGAAAAATGAAATAGAAAAGGAAGAGTTACGTACTTGGAACAATGAGGGTTATCGTGTATGTAGGTAATTAAGTTAGGTCAGAGAGCCAAACTAATGCCTAACAAATAGGATCAAGCGTTAATTTAATACGATTACTGGGACAGCAATGTAGACGATGCTGAGGCTTCTTTTACATTTTGATAAAAATTTGTTCGCAGTATCCGTAAGTCTATCATCGTCGGTGTTTCGTCGTCAGATCTGCAAGTAGTTTTGTAATAAAGTAACACCTTTAACAATAAAGTAAGACGCCTGAAAATGGGGAAGGATGACTCGGAGATGGTAGCTTTGAAAAAAGAATTGGAAGATCTGATCAACAAATGCAAGGTTGTATTACAAAATTACTATTGACAGTAATCCAATAGAAAAGCTATAATAAATTCGCTCTTTGATAATAACTGAAAATTCACTTGCTAATGATAAAACTTGCTAAACAGGAAGATCAAAAGAAGCAACAAGATACAACTTTGGTGGAAACATGTAGCAGCGTACCAGATGCGCCGAAAGTTAAATTATCTACGAAGAAGTTACTAAAGGGACACATTAATAAAGTGAATTCGGTGCATTATAGCGGTGATAGTAGGTCAGTATTGATCATTGATCTCGTGAAATCAACCGTAACGATTGTGTCCAATCTCGGATCAATGATCTCGAATCAATCAAAATGGATATCACTTTTTTAGGCATTGCGTGACTGGTTCACTAGACGGAAAATTAATCATCTGGGACTCGTGGACTGGGAATAAAGTTCAGGTAATTCCATTACGTTCGGCATGGGTGATGTCGGTAGCTTTTGCACCCTCGGGGAATTTCGTTGCTTGCGGTGGTATGGATAATATGTGCACTATCTACGATGTGAACAATCGTGACGCAACAGGATCGGCAAAAATCGTTCGAGAATTACTAGGATACGAAGGTTTCCTTTCATCCTGCAGATTCTTGGAGGATAAAAAGATTATCACTGGATCCGGTGACATGAAAATGTATTCCCACCTATAAAACAATAATAGATAATAGTTATTTTTTTTTTTTTTTGCTAATGTTCACTTTTTCTAGTAATTCAATATTCTTCTAGTTGTATATGGGATTTGGAGGCGAACAAGAAAATTACTGACTTTTGCGCGCATGCTGGAGACGTGGTTAGTATTAGTTTAGCTCCAGACGGAAACACATATATTACCGGATCAGTGGATAGAACATGTAAACTATGGGACATAAGAGAAGAGAACGCGAAACAAACTTTCTTTGGACACGAAGCTGATGTCAACTCTGTTTGTGTTAGTATAGAAATTATATTTTATTATAGCTTACTTTTGATTCATTTATGTCTATATTTAATAAATACTTACTAAATTTATTTAAAATTTCCTTTAAATGTGTGTGTGTGTGTGTGTGTGTGTAACTTTTTTAATTTCTAAGATTATCTTATAATGTTAAGAATTATCTTCATTTAGTATCATCCTTCGGGACAAGCTTTTGTAACGGCATCGGAAGATAAAACGGCGAGATTGTGGGACTTAAGGTCAGATCAGCAGTTAGCTACGTTTAAACCTCCAAATTCAAATCCTGGATACACATCTTGCGGTTTATCCTTCAGCGGAAGATTCATATTCTGTGGAAGCGATGATAATTCCATTCATATATGGGATACATTGAAAAATGTACATAATGGTAAATATCCTATTATTAACATTAAAACTAAAAAAAAAATAAATAAGTAAATAAATAAAATATTGATAATTTTCGCGAATAAGAATTGATCTTACCTTTTATTTAAAGGTGTTTTAACGGGTCACGAAAATCGAGTAACATCACTCAGCGTTGCTGGAAATGGTATGGCTGTTGCTACTTGCTCCTGGGACCAAAACGTTCGAATTTGGGTGTAGAATTTAAAAAAGAAAGTATTGCTATCCAATAACATTGAAAAAAAACTGGAGAAAAAAAAAAGAGAAAGGCATCCTATTTTTTGTTGAAATGTTTCTCATTGACATTTTACGATTTTCTTGAAGTTTTTCATACACGAAAAAATATATTTATATAAAAAAAAATATATATATATATACATTAAATTAAATGCTTATTTAAATGATATATGATAAAATGTATATTATTTTATAGTATAAATAACTGTAGTGTACATAAGAAATTATTGAAGATTATAAAATTCGTAACAATTTTGTTCTTCTAATTAAAAGGTAGTTAATATTAAAACAAAGGAATAAAATAAAAAGCAAAATGAATAATAACAACAAACTGAATGAATTGCTTGTCAAAGATAGACACATTCGTCATTTTCTTTCGATTTATATTATTTGTATGCGTTTTCATAGTGCATATGATATTCACAAAGAAAAATTACAACTCTAAGTGGCGTATTTGAAAATATAATTATTATATTTTCCGAGAATATTTTCAATTTTTTGGCTATTTAATTATTGAATTCTCTACATTAACCTCGTAGTATGATTTACAGTAGTATTATTTTATTTCTACATTATACAGATCTTCTTATGGATGCTGTGAAATCGTGCTTTTAAAAAAGAGAGAGAAAGACAAGAGGATAGAGAGAGAGAAAGAAAATTTTTTACCTGTGTTATTAATACTTAAAAGATTTGATATTCATTAGGCGTTAAGCTTGAGGGTTAAGGTGCTCTTTTTTTAATGTAGCAACGAACCTTTGGAATTCACTCGACATAATCCTTACCGCTGTGACCAGTAATTATATTAAACGTGTAACATAATGCATATTATCCATTCGATATACACGCTACTGTATACTTTAATGAACTGATTATTACAAATTTGTTCGATCCATTGACGATAAATTACATCTATTATTAATCTTTCTTTAATACTGCATATTTAATTAAGAGCAAGGTAACGAAAATCTCTTAACGAGAAACGATCTCTATCGTCGAATACTTAATATACAATTAAACATAAATATACACAGCGGAGATTCGACGGAATAATTCAAGATAAAAAATTGATTTTAAAAAATTATCTTACGGTAATTATATTACGTTATACAATCTTTATGTACATTCATCAACCTTAAACGAAAGTGCATTTCTCGTGCATTGCCGAATCATTTCTATAACTTTCATGTTATATAAATTAAAATCCATCGAGGTGAATTAAAAGAGCCATAATAACTGTAGCTCCAGCTTCTTTGGTAGCCCATTTAACAGATTCGAACTGCGGGTCATCACCATCTTTACCACCAGAATTAATTGTATATGAGCCAGGTCTCACTAATAGTTGAAATGCCGTTGAAGCATTCAACTTTTTATTTGATTGAGTATCAATATATCTATGAAACATGAAAAATTAATAATTTAAAATAATAATTAATCATTGCTATATGTGAAAATACTTACGGATACTTCTTGGTAAATTCCTCGGATGCTGCATATTTTATACTAGGAGAGAAGACTACCTGAGGATTTTGATCTTCGGTTTTTATATTCATTGTTAAATTACTCACGTCCAATTGTTCTTTTGTCATAAGTTCTCCTGTATCGAGAATCAGTCTAAAAACAATACATGGAACTATAGTTATGTAAAAAGATTTCTTTTATCAAATATTATAAATATATTATTTTACTTACCTGATCGCATCTAGACGTATACCATAGAAAGCAACATGCCATTTATCAGTTGTACTCTGTGGAATTTGATTGGCGTTAATACTTTGTTTCAATGGAAACCTGGTCCATCCAATCGGTACAGCGAATTCTGCTGGTGGTTCACCCTTTTTGCAAATTGCACTATCTCCTTCTACTTTATAACAGTTATTACAATAACAAAGTACATCTTCTAAGGAAAAGAATTCATCTGGTAAAACCAATGATTTTTTCAATCTCATACACGCCTTTAAATATTCACATTTTTTTGTGAGTATAATGTTTGTTCCAAGAGGTGTGGACGGTAGCAATGAATGCAATAATGGTGCATTGTGAATAGACACTGTATTTTGTCCTAAAATTGTATTTCCACCAATAGAATTATCAACGGATATTGTATTGTTCCAGGACATATTTGAACGCATTTCGTTGAAACTAGAAGAAACAGTGTTCGAAATATCAGATGTTACGTTACTCAATGTAGTCTGAGATGAGAATGTCTGAGATGAACTTAATATATTAACAGATGTATTGTTTTGATGCGAGGAGCTTATATTATTTCCTTGACTATTAGATACTATGCTTTCGTTTATTGCATTATTAGCATTAGTATTTAAGTTGGTTATGTTATTGGTGCTGTTTGCGGTGCCATTTTTAATATTAATATTAGTTGCATTATTTATCTCTACATTTGTACATTCGTTTCTAGTACTCAAATTTTCTGACTGGCTATTTAATATCGAGCTATTATTTAATTGATTCGAATTATCGTAAATCTTGTTCTTAATACTTCGTGTTGTATCGTGATTCATATCCGAGTTTGAATCCAGATTATTACTGTCTGAGATACTGGGCACTGCTTTATTTTCAATATTATTCGTTAAATGCACATTATCGTTGTTACACGTTGCGTATTCCACAATATCATCATCCTTAGCGTTTGAACTGCATTGACTCGGAACACTTGGTGAGGTAGAAGACGATAAGTCCGAAGAAGCAGCTGCGATGACATTTTCTTTCTCATGACACTCTAAGTCTGCTTTCTCTCGTGAATTTTCCGCATCTTCCAATTTCGTCCTTATACATTCCACGGACGTTACAGTATTATCAATAGTAGATGAGAATGCCTCTACATTATTTGCAATAATGGAAACTTGTTCGCATTGCCCATACAGATCAAATACGGCATAAATATAAGGTGGTAAATCCGTTGCAGCTACGCCTTGATCTACACCATTGATAATCAAGTGCAGTCTGTTGTCATCATCAATAAATAAACCTACTATTGAATTACAGTGAAGATTTTCCAGAGCAGCTCCATATTTTGTTTTTACCTAGTAATAAGTATAAAGTCTGTTAATACATGTTATATGGTGTATACATGTATACATTAATATATGGTGTATAGGTATTATATCAATTTGTTTAATATTTACCCTGATGCCATTATGTGATATCCAATCGCTACAAATAATCCAAGAATACTTTTTAAAACCAAGAGCGGTTAAAGGAAAATTAGCTTTTTCAGGTGAAATGCAAGTTACACCACAAAATATATTAGAAACCCATCGTTTGTTCAATTTTTCTATTTTTACTAAAAATGGCTTGCCTTTTATTAAAGGACGACTAGACATTACCACTCCTTAAAAATACATAGACAGAATATAGGAAATGTCAGACCTAATAAAGGTATATGTTTACGAAGAAATAATACCTTGATTATAACTTGCAACTCTTCGTGCAGAAGTTTTAGTTTCCAGTTGTATGTTTCTACCATGATTTTCATGAAACTCATAACTCCAATCACTTTCGCCTATAAAATGAGCTGCAGATTGTGTCGGTGTGAGTGCTGCGTCGTTTATTAATTTTCCTTCAGATACATCTACAGACGTGTCCATTCCAGTATCACTATATATGAAATAACGATACTGTATATTTTTAAAGTATCAAGAAAGGAAAAACACAGACATCCTAAATATAATTAATTCAAACATACTTTCGTAAAACTGGTGGCATAGGATCTAGCAATAATTCCAATGAATCTTGCAACCTCAAGCTAGCATTTGGAGATACTGCATTGTTTTGTTGTTTACTACTTGTTATATTTACAGTCACTGTACTACCGAAAAGATCAACTACAGCATATATCATTTCCGGTATATTTGATGCTGCTATGCCCATATCTTCTCCATTTATATAAAATTTTAAATTACCCTCGTGCGTACGTTTCAATCCAACTTTGTCACCAACACGTAACCATTCCAAACTTGGACAGTAATTCATACATAAAACATATCCATTATGTCTTACTTCATTACCTAAATACATTAAATTTTAGGATATAGTAAAATGATATAGTATATATAATATTTATCTTATTTTAATAGTTTAAAATAAATTTCAAAAAAGATTCCTGAATAAATATCTAATATTACCTGTCAAGTACCAAGCATCTGTTGAAATGGACCCCATGCCAGGTACAAGATTCATAGATGTTAACCAGTTTCCACTTTCATTTTTCACAATACCTAACCTTAAACAGCCGCTCCATTCACGAGCAACTTCTCGTATGGCAATTTCGAAAAGTTCATTATTCTCTAACGGTACTTCGCTTAATAATATAGCATTATTGTATTCTCTACATCTAGTTGCTACTGTTCTATCGGCATTTAATTGGACATTTAAGCCAACAGATTCATGAAATTTATGCATTATTTCTGCCTGAGCTTGAAGTTGAATTACAGATGTAGGCTGCTGACTAGTGCTGTTTTCCGATGGCAAATACTGTTGTGTCGTTGGATCTCTACGTTCCGGTTGTACAATTGTAACCTGATAAACATAAATAATGTATTACGGTATTTGTTATTTTGTGTCTACAAAAGAATATAATATCAAAAGAATATAATACATGCTTTTTATTATTTCACATTTATAAAGAAGTACCTGAACACACTGTCCATACAGTTCAATCACAGGATAGACATGCGGTGGTACTCCCGTACAAGCAGGACCCTGATCTATTCCATCTAAATAATAATGTAAACTGTTATCTGAACATCGCATCATGCCAATGCGATTTCCCTCTACTAATTTGTCCAAATCACAGGCATAATTATTTCTCAAGATAAAACCATCTCGCATAACATTAGATCCAGACAACATCCAAGTATCGTGATCGATATCCGTCATTGTAGATGGAAATTCTAATTCGTCAGGTCTTATAAGAGTTACACCTAAAAAAAAAATATATATATATATATATTTTTCTTACTAACATCCTAATAAGCAAAAAAATATAAATTTTAAATATATACCTGCTTCAATCGCTCCTGTCCATCTATCAACCATTTTATCAATTGTCACCTCGAACATTTCGCCATCACGCAGCGCACGATTTGCAATAACGATGGCTTCATTGAATTCTCCTAAAGCTCTAGGCCTCAATGCAGTCAACCCATTATTTACTATCCTTGCATTTTTACTATGTATATGATGAAATCGCAAGTCACTATTTGAAAAAGTGATTAATAATAAATATCTTCAATTGTATGTTTAATCTTTGATCGGCGGAAAGTTAAAAATAAACGAAGTTGAATTTACAAACCTATATAGAGTTGTATTGCTAAAGCTTGAATTGTTTGTAGTAGGACTGTAGAAATCTGTATTGTCAACTATAGTTGCCTGTGCTGCCTGCCCATAAAGGTCTATAACACCATAGATTTTCTCAGGCACGTTCATTGCTGCAGCTCCTTGATCAACACCATTCACGTAAAAGTGCAATGTTGCGTTATCTTTCCTCATTACGCCTACACGATCTCCGACTTGTAACCGATCAAGATTCTGCCCATATTGATCTATTATCGTAGTGCCATTATGCATGACCCCATTTTCTGTCATCATCCATGTACCGGATCTGCAAGGGACATGACCACCTTCGAGCAATAATACGGGCGATAAACTTAACATAAATTTAAGAAAATGTAAATACATTAAGACAAATTGTAAATATTATTTTACATACCTAACGTTTGTCATAGTAAAAGGAAATTCCAATTCAGTGGGGGAATGAGTGGTAACTCCTATTTCGATAGATCCTGCCCATTTTGTTACAATTTTATCCAATCTCACTTCAAATAATTCATTTGGTTTTAATGGTCTTGAAGTTAATACAACACCGTTGTTAAAATCGTCCATTACGCTAAAAAAACAATGGTATAGATTTTTCATATATATATATATTTCAGCAAAATTTTGTGCATATTGCTGAAGAAATTTTTATTTACTTAGGCCTATGCGCAGTTCGTCCATTATTAATCACTTCCACATGTGTGCCGCAACAGGAATGAAACATAAGTCTGTCTGGCGGTTCTTCTTCTGTTTCTAAATAGTAAAATTTTTTGAAAAATTTATCACAATATTGTGCGATAAATTAATGATATGATTGGTACTGCACACTTACCACTCAAACCTTGTAATTGTAATGTGTTTCGTCTAGTAACTAGATTTTGTTCCTCCCTTTCATCACGATCGACAATTGTTACTTTTACTGTCATACCGTACAAATCTATGACACCCCAAACACCTACAGGTACTTTGGCAGCAATCCCTTGGTCTAATCCATTTATTAAATAATGAAGATTTCCATTGCTCCGTCTAATCATGCCTACTCTATCACCTTCCTATTAAAATATTTTCTATCGTATTACATATAAAATATTAACAGTACCATTTCATTTTCATTTGAATTACCCTTAATTCATCCAAATTATATTCTCCATATTCGCGACATGTTCCCTTTCCGTTTACTAAAATTCCACACCCAGACATCATCGTTGTTCCCGATCGCATATTAGTCATTGTTGCTGGAAATTCTAATGCTGTTGGACTGTGCATCGTAACTCCAACTTCTATGCTACCTGACCACTTATGTACAAGTCTATCAATTCGTACCTATGGTAATATTATGGTATAATTTATAGTAATTAAAAATCATTTCTCATTTTTTATTCTCCTGATTTACCTCGAATAATTCATTATCCCTTAATGGCCTGTGAGTCATTACAACACCATTATTAAATTCGTCTAAGGGTCTTCGCCTTTCTGCAGTTCTGGCATTATTGGACAACTTTACAAGCGAACCAACTCTCTCATGAAACCTCAATCTATCCTCTCTAATTGCAGCAGGACTCGGATTCTTAGGTAAATTAACATTAACATTAACATTTAAATTAACATTTAAATTAGCGACTAGATTAGTTGTAGAAGAATTAGATGCTTCTTCAAAAGCAAAATCATTATTAATTTCAATTTCGTCTTTTGGCTCGTTGCACAGGGCAGAGGCAATTTGTGGGTGAGTTATAGTCACTTGTACACAATCACCATACATGTCTACAACTGCAAAGATGCGTTCTGGAATATTGGAAACAGCTACTCCTTGAGAGACACCATTGATATAAAATATTAATTCATGCTGTAATTAAAATAAAACAAACAGCGAATGAAATAACTATTCAAAACAATTATTAGACACTAATATACAAAATGAAGATTAATATACAAAAAGAGGACTTACATTAGATGTTCTCATTACTCCTAAAGTACTTCCTTCTTGTAATTCATTTAAATCCATTCCATACATTTCTACTGTTCTTATTCCATCATGCATTATACCAGAATCAAACATAATCCATGTTCCTTGGCGAAGATTAGTGGCACAAGCTGGTAATTCTATTATTTGTGGATCACATTCTGTTACGCCAATTTCTATACTGCCACTCCATGATGTCATCTGCATAACGTTATTTGAATTCAACAAATAATTTCATACAAAATAATACTGTGTAAAAATTTTTAGCTTTCTATTGGCACACTTACTTGCTATGCAATTGTATTTCTATAAAGATAATTAAATCTTAAGATGTAATTCACGAATGTGTGTTTTAAATTTGACAATGCGGTAAATTTACAGGCAAATCGTTAAAGATAATGATCAAAGTGAACAAAGTACAAATTTAACAACTTGATTTTTTGATAATATATATGTCGTGAGACAAGAGCATGTATAGATCTACACGTAGATATACGTGTAGCTCTTAAATATGAACAAATAATTCGACGATAAAAATTCAAGTTATCAACATTGTAGTAAACAACGTTCTGACAGATGTATGAACTAGCGATGTACCAACAAATTGGGCAAGTTTGAAGCTCGCGACTCGGTACCTTTTTGTCGATGCGGACCTCGAACAACTCGTCATCCTTAAGTGGTTCTGCGCTGAACACCAATCCATGGTTATATTCTGAGAAATCTCGTATGGCCGTGCAATTGTTGTTTGTCAAAGTTACACGGTGACCGCATCGTTGATGAAACATGTCGACCATTTGTTATTCACCGACCGTCCATATATAAGCAAACCATACATTGCCTTCTCCTTTCCACTATCTTTCTATCTTCTCTTAACTAATGTATTTCGTCTGCACTGCCTCGCTCTCTGTTTGTGTGTGTGTATGTGTCTCTCTCTCTCTCTCTCTCCACGCATAGTCATCAACGATGTAACAATTGCTACTGTATGGATAAGATAGGACGGATCATAGAGGGTGTCTCATTGTCAGTTAAATGAAATCACTGAAATATCTGCATTATTTGCAGATGCATGAAAAAAGTTTCAAGCAGAGAGGTTAGATCTTAAACGTTACGAATGGAAATCAATTTTTCTCAAGATGATTTTTTTATGAAATTTTAAGATCGTCAGTAATTTTCGGAGTCGAATATTTTTTCTCAATACATTTGCATGAAAAAACAAATTCAACAAACCTAATGATCATACTGTTTGCATTATTTGCGTTTGAAAATAATTTTCTACATACGTGTGCGTATATTTTATATATATATATGAATGTGTAATTTGCTCTACTGTATAAATACTTGGCAAATTATGATTATGTGTACTTTTAGGTACAAATGTTTTGAAATTAAATACGATTGTTGAATTTATCTTTTTATGCTCTCTATTGGAAAAAAATACGTAGTTTCATCAAAGAAATCACTGGTAAAATCTCTTTGAGAAGAAATAACTCTGAGAAAAATTTAATATAGCCCCTGGAATAACGTAACTTTTCACTTTTAACTGTTGAGAGGTTTTTTCATACAACGATAAATATGCAGATATTTAAGTGATTGTATTTAACTGATATTACCTTGCATGAGCACTACCTTTCAATGGCTTTTTATAAATCTCTTTTTTATCTTGGATGATACTAATTTAACATATTATTATTATTGTTATTATTATCTAATACACTTTTATTATCTATTATTATCTATTATACCATTTATACTATTTATACCATTTATTTTATATTTTACTATTTAATACTATTTATTTTATATTTTACTGATAATGATAAAATAATAAAATGGTAAAATAGAAATGAAAAGAAGAGCATCTGAAAATATAATTTACAGTATGTCAAAAATTTTTACAAATAAACTTATTCAATAGAGAAAAAGTGACTTTTTTACTAGACTTTTTGAATTACGTACCATATTGTAGATTGAGAAAGATTCAATCTTCTCGTCTAAACGGATATCGATTTTCGAGATACAGAACCTCGAAAGAACTCATTGATTTTAATGAGAAGTCGAATCGTTTTTGTTCGATTTGAATATGTTCGTTTCCTTTGTTTTTACTTCGTTGACAATAAATTTGCAACGAATTTGTCTATGCTGAAAGTATTCCAAAAACACGAATATTTCAATGCTTTTAATTAAAATTGAAAGAACGAAAGATATCAATTTTATAAGTGTGTCATGAACATTTGAAGTTTTTATAACCTCTGATTTTTTATGTAAATAAAACATTCGTCGTATTTGAATGCTTCACGGTGAAAGATAAGATCGATTGTTCGAGAGTTTATTAATTCTAACTCGATACGGTATTTAGCGATATGAAAATTATTTAATAAAGTTTACAACATGATAAACTCATTGACGTGTGTTTGTTCACACGTCCATTGCATGCAAAATGTTATCAGGCACTTAAGACGTTCTTAATTAGATTCAACGAAGTACATATCTCACTATATGAGTCATGTTGCAATTTAGCCGTCGCTATGAACGCCATAAAACATAAGATATGGTTTGTAATTATTTTATTATTCAAAATATAATTCAAAATACTCTCAGCAGTAGGATCATTACCACAGAATGAAATGTGCTTTGAAAGAAAAAGGACTTTGATGTCTGATTCAATTTTACAGTATGGTGTCTGACTTTTTTTATCCCAATATGGGCGGTGTTGAGGAACATATCTTTAATTTGTCTCAATGTTTAATGGGACGTGGACACAAAGTTGTAGTGCTCACACATTCTTACGGTGATAGAATTGGAATACGTTACATGACAAATGGGTTGAAAGTATGTATAACATGTATTGTATTTTATACTATATCGTATATTTCATATTATACCATTTTATGTTATGATATTATTATACTTTATATTATAACATGTATCAGTGATAAAAATATATTATTTTATGTTTAAGGTATACTATATACCAGTAAAAGTGTTCTATAATCAATGTGTTCTTCCAACAATGATCTGTTCTATCCCCCTCATTAGATATATCTTTCTGAGAGAAGAAATTCAAATAGTTCATGGTCATTCTGCATTCTCTGCTCTTGCTCACGAAGGGATGCTAATTGGCCGTTTGATGGGACTGAAAGTAAATGGTTTTTTACTCAATGACAAAATATATAATGTTTTTATGTTATATTGTCTTTTGTTTGCTGGGATTTCAGACTATTTTTACAGATCATTCACTTTTTGGTTTCGCGGATGCCTCTGCGATTTTGACAAATAAATTTTTAGAGATATCATTATCCGATTGCAATCATTGCGTATGTGTATCGCATACTGGAAAAGAGAATACAGTATTAAGAGCAAAAGTCTTGAAAGAGAAAGTTTCTGTCATTCCGAATGCAGTCGATACTACTTTATTTATGCCTGACACCAGTAAACGAGATGATAATTTTAGTAAGTTAGTTTCTGTTTTCATGTACATGAATCAATGGAATTGACAAGAGATACATAATGTTACTAACGTTATCTATTATTAATTATAGTTACAATAGTCATAGTGTCGCGACTAGTATATCGCAAAGGTGTCGATTTATTAGCTCGTATTATACCCGATCTTTGTAGTCGGTACGAGAATGTGCAATTTCTAATTGCTGGAGATGGTCCCAAAAGATGGCTCATAGAAGAAGTACGAGAAAGAAACTTGTTACAACACAGGGTTACATTACTTGGAAGCTTGGAGCATTCTCAGATAAGACATGTATTGAACAAAGGTCATATATTTCTGAATACAAGCCTGACAGAAGCATATTGTATGGCAATTGTTGAAGCTGCTTCGTGCGGGTAAAATTATAACGTCAAGAAAATTGTTATTCTTATATTGTATATATCTACATAATGTTTTTATTTATTCTAGTTTACAAGTTGTTTCAACAAAGGTTGGTGGTATACCTGAAGTATTACCACCTGATTTAATTTATTTAGTAGAGCCTACAGTACCTGCTCTTGTTAGTGGGCTAGAATCAGCTATAACAGATTATAAAAAAGGGAATATTAGATGTCCATTTGAAATGCACAAAAGAATAAGTTTATTTTATAACTGGTTTAATATTACTAAAAGGACTGAAATAGTTTATAATTTAGTAAAAGAAGAAAGCAAAAAAAATTTAGGTCAACAATTAGCAAGTTACATTCAGAGTGGAGTATTGCCTTATTTACTTGTTGTATCATTGTGCTACATTATTTTACAAGTTTTAGAAATTCTTGTACCACGAAAGGTAGGCTGAAATTTTTGCAACTAAATATATTTAGTATGAAATATTAACTTATTAACAAATATAATTTTTTTAGTACATTGATATTGCAAAAGATTATATCGAAATTAATGTCATACACTCTCGTGGAGACGAAAAAGAAGACTAATACTTCATTTTCAAGATGTACAAAATGAATGATGATATGAACATTTTAATAGTATGTGTTTTATATACCAATACATTCCTATCGATATGATGGTTGTTAATAATATTGCTTTTAATATATCTTTTCACATAAGAGAATCAACTGACATTTTGTAAAAATATTTCCTAATATTCTTTTGATAGCATATTTTCATGTTATATGAATGTATATGTATAAAAAATGAAATTTAGTGTCCAAAGTACAAATATAATTGTTAAAAAAAATTAAAATGGTGTAAAATTATTTTATTATTTTCTTATTAAACTTTGTTTTAATTATTATATGATCGATTGATGAATTTGTGTAATTTTATAGTTACAATGCTTATTTATATGCAAAATATAGTGTCAATCATATTTTTTTTTATATTGGCTGTTATATTAATTTTAATGCCTAAAAAATAAGAAGATCAAATTGAAAATATAATAATATTTATTTTATTATATGTTGTACGTTAGATACAATAATAATATTAATACAATATCTCAATGATCTGTTTTTTGTCTATTTAATTATCCTTGTTTACTGTACATTTATCTATTTATACATAAATCTTTCATGTAAGGATCTATGATCTTCTGAAAATACTTTTTTTTGTATTGAAAGAAGGTCAATGACCCTTAATTAACAACCATTATAATATTAAGAGCGGTCAGATCTGTCGCAACATTTTCCGCATTTATAAACAGAGTATTCGTGCCACTTTGTCCGAAATTTAGTTTAATTAAAAAAAAAAAGAAAAAAAAATCAATATTTTTCAAACAGGTGTTAAAAGTTTTCTCCTGAACTCCTTGTTAGAGGTGGGACACTTCTTTACACTTATAATTATAATTAAAACTTTACAAAAGATACTGGTTTTAAATATTGCATTAATTAAAATCTTACATAAAACTCTTTGTTAAATATTTATCGTTAAATTGACCTCAACATATAAGAAGGCTATGCCGACGAGAGTGAGATCCACACGTAGGCACACGCAGTAATCAATCTGAAATTTCCTTATGTGCTATGTAAATTTTTCAAAATCGACAGTACACGTTCCTAACATTACATGAGCTTACTTTCATATTTTTTTTTCTGGTGCAAAACAGAAGAATGGAAGATAGTTTATTTTCTTTAAATCGTACAACATGCAAGTACTATTTTTTTTTTCTTTTAAACATATCATTGTATTCAAAGTGTTAAGAAAGTACAAGAGCTTCTTTTTCTTCGCAATGTCACTGCCTTGAAACATAGTTTTCTTTTTTTTTTTTAATAAGATTTTTTATTTACGGTTGTTTATGTAAACAAAATTTTGGAGTAAGGAGCAATTGGCTCTATGATATATAATTCATTGTTCGAATTGTTGCTAGCATTCAATCGTTCAGTCAAAATATTATTAGTTTACTCTTAAAAACAGTCGCAAATTGGTTAAAAAAAAAGTTATTCAATATATCAAACATAAGATAATTATTTTCTTAAAACGTAGTAGCGAAATATAATCCAAGGCAAAGTTGCATCTTTATCTTGATGTTGCGATAAAGCAAGAAATCCATAGGATTTATATATTATCATACTCGGTGCACTCGATACAAGCAAATATCAATGCACCCCGTCAACATCGTGTTTGATCGATGTTCTTTTGATCACGAGCACGTATTAACAATTTATTTTTGCTTGCGAACACCTTCATGAGCACATATTGCTTTCGACTGCGATGTTTCCGCGTGTACAAGTTATCGATCGGCATAATTTCTTTACTTACGGTAATGAAAATGAAATATTACAAAATGTGTTAATACTATATATGTATATAGTATGTATACATATATATATATTATATATATATATTTATATATATATTTATATTTATATTTATATGTATACTGCGTAAATAGGAGATGATTTCGCCTTGCTTTATGAAGTATTTTTTCTTTGAGTAGTATGTACAATTGGGTTTTCTTTCGGAGTGTCTTTCAGTTCCGTTTTAAAAGGAAATAATGCCACGCTAAACGGTATCTAAGGCTCCCATTAATGTTCGAGTAAAGGATACGAGAGATAAAATCCTTGTACACATAATCATAGAAAAATCTTATATACTTTTAACGAAGTACTCGTAACGGGTTCCTTAGAACTTATTTGGCATCTACAATAAATAAATAACAAACCATCTGTTGGGCCAAGCGTTGCACAATTTCCATAATACAGTTAATGTTGTCAGAATTAATTCAAACACCTTCCCCATAATCGCGATCACCTACGTTAATACGATCAGGGGCTGCGGTTACACTAAAGCCAAGAATTCTATTATCAACTTTGTACATTTTCCCCTTCTTTGGCTTCTTTGACTTTCCCTGAAAAATCATGTTAAGCACTTAGACGCTTGTAAAATATATCACCCATCATTATTAGCTTTTATCATATCAAAATACCTTTACTTCCTGAAATTCCGTAGGTGCATTAGGATTAACAGCAGGCGCTGGTTTACACAAGTCGTCCGCTTGTGCCTGAGGTCGTTGGGCTGATCGCCACTTGCTACGTTTCTCTAAAAACTGCTTCGCGAACTCAGAACTTTGTTTATTATCACCCAGATAATCTCGAACATATTCTTTTACTTCATACGCAGACTCAATGTCTCGCAAAAATCCAACAAATGTGGGGACTGTATACACGTAAAATTTGCTCATCAAACTATCTATAAACGAAACAAAAATATATATGTGAAAGAGTCTCTAACTTACTGTCTACAGACACTTGTAAACCACTCAGGGCTTTGTTGCACCATTGTGTAAAATCATCGGCCTTGGCAGTGTTTTGTTCGAATAATTTCTTCACCAGTTCCTCTTCTCGTTTATTCTTACTCTTGTTTGTTTTATTACTTTGTTGCTGCTGTTGATTGGCAGTAAGAGCCTTTGCTGTAGCAATCTGTTTAATAGATTGTTTCGCGGTTGTAGAAGGTTTGATTGGTGTAGGATCGTCCCAGAAACCAGTTGTACTACTATTATTTGACCAAGCTTGACTATTAGAGCTACTTGAATTGGCCCAATTCAAACATTGAGAAGCGGTACCCCATATTCCAGCGTTTTGTAGCACATTCGTCGATTCTTTCTGTCCTGCTTTTTCTTGGCGTTCCCTTTCTTGCTGCTGAAGTGTCAGCAATAACAATCAGCAATATATAATTGTCATTTAACGATTAAATTTTTTGTTTTTACACGAATACATAATACAATGAAATATAATGTATAATACATGTGTAATACATAAATATGTAATATGTGTAATACATAAATATAATGAAAAATAACTAAAGAAATATATTAACAATTATATATTATAACTAATATAGAATATAAGATATGGAAAAAGTAATAAGTACCTTTACCTTGGCGATTCGTTCTTGCTCTTCTTGCTGAATCTGTGCAAGGCTCTTTACTGGTACGGTTTTAGAAGAAGTTGTAGCCTTTTCTGCCCACTTAAATTGCAATCTTTTAGAAGAATCTGTTATTGATGCTTCTTGAGCTGCTTCCATGGCTTTCTGTTGCGCTAATTGTTGTTGCATCATTTGTTGAAATCGCTGTTCTTCCTGAACCAATATTTATAACTAATGAGTATACAGCGTGAAATGATAATGCTTTCTTAATCATTTGAGAATATACCGCTTTCTTTTCTCGTTCGAGTCTCTGAATTTCAGCTAATGAAGCAGCAGGGGTAGCAGGAGCTGGTGTACGAGGTGCTTGTGCCCATGGTGCTTTACTTCGTTCTTGTAATCGACGGAGTGCATCCGCTTCTCGTCGTCTTTGTTCTGCTCGCCGAGCTTCTTCAGCTTCAGCCTGCTTACGTGCCTCTGCCTCTTTTCTACAACAAAAAAAAAAAGAAAAAAAAATAAAAAATTGTTAAAAGGTTTCATAAAATTTTTTCCAAAATAATTAGTATTCAATAAACATCATTTGTGAAATATACCGCATTCTCTCTTCTTCTTGTTTTCTCTGTTCCTCTTCTAATTTTTTTCTTTTTTCCTCTTCTTTCTTTTGTTTCTCTTCTTGCTTTTTAAGTTCCTCCTTTTTCCTCTTTTCTTCCTCTTGCTTTTTCCTTAAATTTTCTTCTTCCTGCTTTCGTTTCTCTTCTCGTTTTTTCTCCTCTTCTTTACGCTTCTTTTCCTCTTTTTTCTTCCTTTCTTCTTCTTGTTTGCGCTTTTCCTCTTCTTTCCGTTTCTTTTCTTCTTCTTTTTTTTTTCTCTCTTCGTCTTTGCGCTTTGCTTCTTCTGCTTGTTTAGCCTGCTCTTCCTTTTTTCTTTTCGCATTCTCTTCTTCAGCTTGTCTTTGTAATTCTTCTTGTTTTCGAAGTTCTTCTTTCTTTCTGTCTTCTTGTAGTCGAAGATTCTGTTCTTCCTGTAACACCATAATTATTTTCAGTTTTTAATTATATACTTTAAGCGACAAAATAAATTTATTTTTGAAAAACTGTAATTACCAATATCTGTTGTTCAGTCTTTATTTCTTTAGTATGCAGATCCCATAATGATGTAGGCAATTGGCCAGGAGGTATAGCTGGTATCGGTCCAACCTGAACAATGTATGTGTCGATTGGAACTATATTTTAATTAAGAAGAAATCTATTAAACGTAGCAAGTTATACGTACTTGCGCTAACCAATTCTGTGCATTAAACTGTGGATTTATTTGCGGTGGGGGTTGTGGCCAAACAGTATCGATATGAGATGTCTGTGGATGACCGTTTGCATTGACATTGAGTTGACGTAACAAAGATTTTATAGGATTGTCTTCTTGCGTTGCAGCTGACGTTGTATTTATGTTTGATTGCTGAATTCCCGGTACATTTTGCATACCACCCATTTGTTGTATAAGGTGCTGTATAGGATCAATCGTAGGTGGATGTGCTGTTGTAGTTGAATGTGGATTTGGCGTTAGATGAGTTTCTGGTTGTGTCTTAGCCTTCGGAAAAAGGAATATTTTAATTAGACATTATCACGATTTTATAAGTTATCATCTTCACTGAAATGAATTGCTACCTGTTGCATTTGGGTGAAAAGTTGCATAACCGGATTTGAAGCCTGAGTCGGAAGATGAGGTACGAATGGATTTGTAGAGATTGGTACTTCCGGAATCTCTGAATCTTGAATAAGATATTGATAAATCAATTGATTTTGTTCCAAAGGACTTAATGTTGCCCAATGCTCGGATTGAGAAAGCTTCGCAATAGCCGATGTTCGTACTTGTCTTAAAAGTAATTGCTGATTCTGTATCAATCGCATGTGTTGATACTGAAGTAAAAGAAGTGGATCTTCTATACTTTTCGACAATGCAGACATACCAGCTGGTACTGTGTTAGGAATAGGTGGTATTACCTGATCCGCTAACTAAAAAAAAACAGATAAGAAAAAAATCTTTTTTTTTCTATGCATCTTCTTTAACCTTCAGATATTTTTTATATTTTAAAAGATCACGAAGAAATTTTGTACCTTTAAGGGAGGAATGGCAGGTCCAGGTGTAAATGGTATTCTGCCACATATCTTCATTAAGTCTCCTAAAGTAGTATATCGTTCGTCACAAGTTCTTCTTACCATTAATCCTGCGGTGAAGTAACCAGCTTTACACCATTCTGCCATTTCATTTGCTAAGAACGGACCCTGAACTTCGCCCTGTGGATCACGGTAAAACCATTTCTCCTGTCCATTCGTAGGTGGAACTGTAGAAGGTTGGTTACCAATAGAAGGTGGTATACTAGCAGTCTTCTCCTTATGGTTTTCTTCATCTGCCATCAATTTTGCAACTAGTGCGTCAGCTTCTTCCTTCATTCTATCCAAATCATCTTCTGACTTTTGTCTCACGTTATCCGTTTCCGCATTATGCCCAAGCTTCTGAGATTCTGTTTGCACTGGAGCTTGTCTTTTTATATTGGTAGAAATTGGATCCATCTTTGTTTCCGTTTCAACATCTTCTTTCTTCTTTTCTTTAGCAGGAGATTTATCAGTTTCTGAATCAGTCGATGATATTTTTTCAGTTTCCGTATGCTCTGTACTTGTTGCTACTGTATTTCGCTTTTGTGAAATTTCAGATGATGTTGGTGTCAAATTTTTAGTAGGAGTATTATCCGTTATTGTAATAGGTAGTTTTGTTGGAGAACTGCCCCTCTTTTCTTTCTCGATGGGTTCGTTTTTATCATCTAGCGGATGTAAGGACTTCGGTCGTTCTTTACTAACTGAATTAATCCCACTATTGGTATTACGACTTGGTATTTGTCCTTGAGTCGAGCTGTAAGACAAAGGTTTGCTACTAGGTAATTTTTTTATATTAGCAGCACTTCCTTCGGAAACACGCCGAGTCCTTGATTCTTGAGTACCACCTGCACTAATCACCCCATCTTCATCATCATCTGAATACATCCCACCGTGAAATGCACCTGAAGCATCGAAACTTCCTCCACTTTCACTAGGATTTTCAGTAGCCCTAGAATGGATTTTAATTATTAAATATAATTAAAATATATTTAGAGTTTTTAAGTAGATTAGTATTAGTGATAAAAACAATTAGAAAGTCACCATTCGGGAAGATTATCATGATTATCATGATGATTTGATTCCCAAATACGTGTTGTACGAGGGGGTGGATGATGACTCGAATCGTGTGTAACCCTATGATTTCCACGATGTTCCCATCTATTTCCAGTGTTTCGTCCTTCTTCTCCATCTCCTTCATTCCTTTCTAATCTATCTCTATCCATACTACCACTTTCACGCCAACTACTCCTACCTAAAACACAAATTAACTATCATATAGATAATATTCTTTGTTTAATTATATATTTGTAGAGTAAATAGAAAAATAGATATTTGTATACCCCATTTTCGCCAACCGTCATCCTCCTCTGTACCACCACGATGACGCCGCCAATTGCTTTCCATAAGAGAACTACCACTAGCCCCACAACGTAATTCTTTTCTAGGACTAGTAGAACCATTCCATTCTCCTGGATCTGAGACCCCATTTCTTTCTGACCAACCACGTTCACTTTGAGATCTATCAAACGGGCGATTTCTTCCCTGGATATAAAATATATATTTACTGATAAAATACAAAAAAAATATTCTTCTTCTATTTGATATTGAAGAATTTGATGATGAAAAATTGTCAACTTTATAGATATCGTAATATTTAATGATTATTTCTGTAAAGTAGGTAAAAGTTAGTTTGGATTTTTACATTTATATTTGGTTTAGATTTTTCGGTTCGTATCAATTTTATAAAATGAAAATTACGTACTTGAAATGATTGACTATCAATTCGTGAGCCATCTCCTGAATCATCGAAACTAACACCACGGGAATAATGAGAGGAATATAAGCTACCTCTTGCATTTCTTCCACGCCCCCCACGATCTACACTTCCACCTCTTCCTCTACCGGCGTTGGTTATTCCTCCATTCCACATTCGCTAAAAAAATTTTATGACAGTCAAATGTATTTATCAAATTTATTAGAATTTATCAAATAATTTATATAAATATTTCAGAAATATTATAAGTATACAATGTATGTTGATAAGCGAAAAATAACGTTTCAATTTATAATAGTTACATCATTGAATGAATATATCATAGAATGATAATAAATTAGTAATGATTATGTAAAATATACAAAAGCAAATAGGAGAGTGCAATGAAGAACTGGCACAAGGGGTCCAGTGTGTTATATTTTTAGAACTTCAAACTAACTTCATGAGGCAGTTCTCAATATAGGATATATTAAGAATATATAATAACTGAACAATATTAATTAGTATTCTATTAACCATACTATTACAAAAATCAAGTAATTTTACATAAAAAGAATAATTTATTATATACAGCTATTTGTTATAACTAAATATAAATACCTTTCAAATTTTGACATAAGTATCAAATTTGAAAATATGAAAATATGAAATATACTTGGTAGTTAATTACCGTTTCATCTTCTGTCATTTGTATAAGCGCCAAAGGAAGTTGAGTTTTCTCAACATACAAAGATGAGAAATTTGTCAATGGCTCAGGAGGTTTACAATTGCGATCAAACAAGATCAACATTTCTTCTCGCCCATATCTATGTTCAGCTAATTGATAACGTGGTGTAGTTAAACTTGTGGTACTTCCACCACCGCCACTACTATTGCAAGTGTCTCCAGATAGATTGCGCAACCTATATATTCAATATATTCATTCTAGCAAATAAAATATATAAGCAAACATTAATTAATAGTTAAAGTTGTTAAAAACACTACAAACCATTCTGGACCAAATTTCATCGAATCAGTCATGATGATCTATTTGCTGAAAATATAATACTTCATTATAGAATAAAGCAACAGTTAAAAAAACTGTTATTGACCATACGAGAAATTATATTCTTAAACTCTTGCATGTGGATTGTTCTTAAAAATATAACAATGAAATTACAGAATTAATATTTAGATCTCCTAAAGATTTTAAGTAAATCATACTGACATGAAGATTATATTCATGAAATAAAGAGACTGTAAAAGTATCACTTATGGATTCAAAATGATTGGCAGAATTGTAGAAAACTGTATTGATAATTTTTACCTGTTGCTCGACGAAAATCGAGCAACCATGATAATTAACGATAGTCACGAGGACATGAATTGTACTGTTTATCGTGAAAGGCATGGAACTGGAATAAATAAATGAAAAAAAAAACAATATGAAGCAAAAGTGAACGAAGGTAAGAGAAAAGGGCAGACGGTGGCAAAGTATTCGTAAAAAATTGTGATTTTTTTTTAAATCAATCGACACCTAGTAATGATAAACTCGTGTGAAGAGGCAACAATGCAGAGGGTGTTAATATTTGATGAACATTCCAATCCAGTGAAAATAGTACGCATTTATTTACGACATGTTCTTAAACAGACCGATTTCCGTGAGCCCAGGTGGCAACATTAACCAAACTTTTCCCGCTTACAAATGTCATAAATATCCATAAATGGCAATCTATTCCGACTAAATATCACATCGGCATTCCCGATTATTCATTTAGTAAGATATGTGAGAGGGATCGGATGATGAATGAGAGAAAAATACCTCACTGATCTTCGAAATTACTGAGGACAGCGATACAACACACCAATATGGCTGATGGTTTTTTCGGAATAAAGCGCATGCGGAATTGCTGGCATCCCTGACGTATTGAAAAGTTACTAGTCGAATACTATACGTTTTTTCTAGTCACTATCAGCTGAGGACATTTTTTTAAACATGGATGTGTATTTCCACGTTTCAAAGGAAATTTTCCAATTGGATCCCCTTATGTTCGCTAATAATCATTGTTTATTTTTAAGAAATCAAATCTCAACGACGATTCTTGAAACTTTGAAAACTTAAATTTTTAAATTCAATGTTGTCAAATGTTGAAACAATATTGACATTAACCTTGTTGTAATATCAATAAAAAAAAATATTTAAATTACTTTCTCGAACAGAGAGTTAATATATTTCAATCTTTTGATTGTACTGAAGCTGTTACAATATTTGAATTACATTAATTTTACATCTTGACTTTCATTATAAGGCTTTAATTGTTATGAAAATTATACAATGAATTATTGTGTTAGAAATTTATTCTATATATGCGCAAAGAATGTTAATTGAAAATGATTCGTAAATAAAAATAGATGAATTGAAATGCTACTTTGAATCAAACGAAATAATGTGGTTTTTTAACTATGATGCCATATTCTGCAACTGCTGGTGTCAAATCTTCCATGGTTAGAGTATAACGGCGATCCTTTCCCTTTGTTTTTGTATTTTGGTTAGCTCCACGCGTCTTGCAATGTTGCAGAGCATCATTCGCTATTTCAGATATAAATTTTTGTGCAGCTAACGAAACCAATCTTACTCTAAAATTATTACATACATATATCTATGTACATATGAGACAGTTATTGAAGTTTTGCTTATATGTATATGATTAACTTAAGTTTGCAAATTGCTTACATTCTTGGATCCGTTGTATTAAAACCAGCAGTATGTAAGTAATGTTCACTGATAGCGTCTGGTACCTATTAAAAGTATAATTTAATATTATTGATCATAATGTCAACTAAAATTCTAATTCTCTGTTTACTCGCCGTTGGCGTATAATCCTCGAGTTGCAATAGAAAGTCTGAAAGTGGTTGTCCAGCAGTTTTTGTTTCTTCGTTCGTTGTATATGGTGGTGTGTCTCGCCCAAAATCTTCTGTCATTTTGATTTAGCTTTCTCTACTTTGTTATTAATGAAATATTAATTTATATTAAAGTCAAAAAATATTAATACTATTATAAATCAGTAGGAAAACTGTAGTTTAAAGTTTAGACTCTGTTGACAATTTTTCCACGCTGTAGAATTGAAATGACATATAAATACGAAAAATTCTAACCTCAGTAAAAGTGTTGTCTCCTTCGGTAAATTTTCCCAAGTTCTTTTAAATAAGAGTCTTGCCGATTTTTCTAGGTATTAATAATAAAAATACTTTTCAAATATCAATGGTATAGTTCGCAAATATATCACAAAGACATCTGCGTATAAACAAAGATCGAATACTTAAGAATTCCGTAAACCGGAAATAGATCTAGGGAATAAATGTGAAGCGAATATATCGATCGACTATCCGCATCTCATTCAAATCATAAGTATTTATTTATTAATTTTAATATAACTGTATTTTTTATACAATTACAGTTAGTATTTTATACAATTATAGCAAATACTAACATTTAGTGCAAAAAATGCATAGGAAATATTTAAGATTTAACTATTAATTAATATAGTTAAGTATAATAATACAATACAAATAATTTACGTTGGTAATGGATTCTTAAGTGACAATGACGGAATCCAATTATCTTTTTTTAAGTTGTCATATTTTAACTTATTTATATTCACACTATACACAACCTGTTCAGCACTATGAGTTAGACCATAATAATCTACAAACATACCATCCGGATCAACAAGATATATGATTATCGTGTGATCAACCTGGAATATAACTAGAATGATTATACTGAATGATGCAATTTATGCTTTGTATAAAAAAAATGAATTACTTACAATGTAGTCTGAATCTTGATCCTTGGGTCCATTGCTATAATATACTCTATAAGCTTTACACACTTTAGCAACTTGCTCTTTGGTTCCAGTGAGGCCAAGAATCTTGTCAGAAAATTCTTTAATGTATTTACCTACAATCTCTGGTGTATCTCTGTCTGGATCCACAGAAATAAATATAGGCTGAACTTTTGTATTATACTGCGTTTCTGAAACAGTAGTTTTAATATAAAAGTTAAGACATATTTTAACTACTGTCATTTATATCATACCTAGGATATTGACAATTTGTGTTAGTTTCTCAAGTTCATCTGGACATATATCAGGACAATGCGTGAAACCAAAATATATTAAAACCCACTGTCCCAAAAAGTCCTCTGATTTCCATGTCTTTCCATTACAGTCAACTAGCTCGAATCTTCCACCAATTGCTGCCTTTCCTAACTGTCGCCTCCTTTCAAGTTCTATTTCCTTTTCTTTTTTTTCTTGAAGATAATACATGTACATTAAAAGAGTTGTGCATCCCACGCCTGTGATTAGTACACTTTTCCATGTGATAAAACTCTTTTTCAAGGTAGATCCTTTTTTCTGAGTTTTTTGCCCATCTGATAACGATTGTACTTCACTTGATTTATGTAAAGATCTAAAAATGTTGATAGTTCTAACTTGTGGATTACGTTGTAAATCGAAATTTTGTAAATATCGGAATGTAATAGCCTGCAAATGATATTAAATGGATATTATTGTGATTAAATGATATTAAATGATATTATTGTGTTGAATTGTTAATTTCATAATTTCGTATTTGTTTTGTAATTCATACTTAATTCATTTTAAATACTTAATTATTTTAAATAACAATTGCTTACGGTTTTGAAAGCTTGATTCGAATATTTTAAAGAAGAAAGACTTTTTAAAAAAAATGTCATTCTTGCTGTTATTTTTTGGTAATTTCATCAGTTTTAGATCATAAATAGGTTAGGTTTCCACTGTAGTTTATATATATATATATATATATATATATATATATACTTGACTTGGATTTTCGCGCGCAATTTCAAATAATTTCTTTTTTTTGCAATAAATTATCTAATGTGTTCTATAAAAAATTATACCAACTTAAATTTATTATTGAAAAATTAAGTTATTGTTCAATTAACAATCTGTGTTCTATTCAATTTGTTTTTTATTTTCTTTAGCATTATATACATGATAAAAATAAACATTTTTTTACAATAACTTATTTTCTACACGACAAACGAAGATTTTCTTAGAAAACGGTACACTCTCCTTGATGAAGTATTATCGAATTTTCTTCTAAATTCACAGCGATATTTTGAGTACAATATTCCCACCTAAATATGCAAATAGAGTATTAATTAATAATGATACACATCTATTTTTAAACAATTATGTATTCACATACTTGTTTCCTTTTCTATCCTCCAGAGTGACTTTGTTTATTAACAATATATCAGAGGTTAAAATTACAGTCGCATTATCATTTTTCTCATTTTGATTTGGTTGATACCAAATACGCGCTTTTATCGTTGATTGACCTTTCGACAAGAGCTGATATTCCGCTGCAGCAATATCGTAAAGTATTGTTGATTTACTCCTCCGAGCGGATATCCTTGAACATAGAATATTTTGTCAAGAATTGTATATACATTGCATACGAAAGCATTTCTTACTTGCATTGAAACTTGAAATTTGTCGTTGAATCACGTTCCACGATTTGCAAGAATAACATTCCTGATGTCTTTGGTGCCCTCTCGGAAATTGTCACCGACGCTCTTAGAGGTTGACCTAATAAAAAAAAAAAAAAAAAAAAGAAAAAAAAAAGAAAAGAAAACAAATAGAAAGTAAATGTTTCTTCTCTGCATGTTTCACAAGCAAGTTCACTTTACCACAAAATGGTTCTTTTTTCCTCGTAGGTAAATAATAAATTCCTAAAGGACCGCGATTAGCTCTGTAGCCCATTTCTTGGGACCACATCGTGGATTCCATAGGGAAACACATTCCATTCGTGTATGAGGTCGTTCCTTGTGGACAAGGCCAGGCGACAAATTTACAAGATTCATTCGTTTTACGTATGCTTTCCAAAAAATATGACCAAGCCCTTATATGGCTGCAAGCGATTTCTTTCGTTAACATATCCTCTGAAACGTGATCATTATTTTCTATGACTGGTTCAAAAAGTTTCAAACAAATGCAATTCAATCGCACACCTTTTAAATGGCTAACGACGACGGAGTTCTTTACGTCGTTGCAACCTGGCTGTTCTTTACCTCCGTTCGGAAAGAAATCGATGTGACCAAGAGGCTTCATAAGTCCAAATCCATCTGCGAAGTCCTGGGACCCGTCTGTGTGAATCACATCTACTAACCGAGCATCGGTAGCGTCCAATTTCCTGGACTTCTCTCTGAACAAATGATTCCTGAAAAAGGGCGAGGCGGGATCTAGGCCGGTTATACGACCTAGAAGAATATTCTTCTTTTTCAGAATTTCGGCAGCACAGCCAGCCACGTGAGCTCCAAGACTGAAGCCAATTACGTGAATGTCTTCAGGACTAGTGCCCAAATTAACAGCGTCTAAAAGAACCAGGCCTAATTGTCGTCCTACGAGTTCCGTGTTCGCCACTGCCGCCGTATACGTCGTGGCTGCTCCTCTTGTCCAATCAAGCACTAAGACGTTCGTGTCCTCCTGATGAGTATATCATCTACGTGAATAGTTTTTAAGGCTCCTATGCGTGTTATACATTGCGTTATATGTACTTAAATATATATCGGCATCAGAGCAACTTATATCAATACACGAATCCTATTTTCATTGGTGAATAAAATTCGTTGTTCAATTCTTGAGCGAACTTTATCCAATGATAAGAAAAATCATTCATACGTAAATAATTTCTACAATCACGCGTTACTCTTTTAATAACGCGAGATTAGACAGTCCGTTTTAACCAGACTTTTTATTCATCTCTTTTTAATCTTTTTTTAATTTAATTTAATTTTTTATAATTAACGTATCAATACTGAAGTATTGCAGCAAGTACGTATTATATTGAAAATATTGTAATTATCACACGACAAATTGAGGAGAATTGATCAAAGTGATGCAGATATTGTGAAACATAGGTAAGTCGATGCATGCATCGCAACACTTTCAACATGTATAGAAGCCTCTATGAACTTGATCGATAATAGATTCGCTTTGTATTAATTACCAAGTCTAGAAGAGCCTGGACCATAAGAATCGCGCCGATATCACTACCGCTTCCTTTGTAACCGTGTATCACAACTTTTAAAGACTTTGCCGAGTCGAATTGTGATTGAAGAATAGATATCGAATCATCGTCGTAGCGAAGATTTTTAGGGAATTCACGTTTCGAACGAGTGTATAATAAAAATCTCGTTTGGATCACGTTGGGATGTTCTGGCAACCTTTTCAGCGTCAAACGAGACGGTGGATCCGCGAAGCAGCCAACGGATTCTATAATTTTTCATTTCAATATATTTTTATACGATATATATAATATAATATCAAATATATATATTTATATTATATATTATTGTGTATTGCTATATTATAATATAATAATCAATGATATATTATATCATGATTATTATACCGCTTATAATTATTTAATAATTATGTTACATTTTTTATACATGTTACTTTGTACACGTTATTCATACCAAAGCAAACTTTCGGTTTCGAATTTTCACGGCCAACTCTTATTCGACGGAGCATCACTCGGTTTCTTCCAGGCAATCTTACTACAAAAAGGAACGAAATTTAGCTCCTCAAAGAGATTGATTATTTTCATTTTCATTCAAACTTGCTTACCAACATGTTCAACTTCAACGACACAGAGAACGAGGAACATAAAAAGAACCAAGTGTTTTACTAACAAGACTTTCATCTTCTTTTACACTTATTTTTTTCGACACTTAATCACATTCGATGCACAGCATTACCTTCTATCTCCTCTTCGCTTATCTGATTTTTATATGATAATTCAACGTTTTTTTTTTATTCTACTTACAAAGGAGAATTAAAGCACAGTACAAGTGGCACGATGACTTTTTTCCAAACTACTATTACACTATTACAACAAAAGAATCGATCGTCTTGCATAATCGGCTTTCCGCAAGCGAGCACACGACAATCAATTTACTTTCTACTTGCTGAACGAACTGATTATTAAGTAAGTAAACTGGATAAATACTGTTCGTGAATGTCGCTGTATTAGCGGCTGGTTCATTTTGATTGCAAAACGAATAGTGAAATATTAAGTATGTCGAACGATAAGCTGGAATTCTGAGAGAGGTGCGCGTGAACGAAATACATGGATTTGATTCACAGTACACACTTTCCCTCGGTTACAGCGCTTCTGACCTCCTTCTTCGTCATTCAATATGCCGCCATATTTCCAGCTTTCCTCCAGCACAAATAATGATTTTTTTACGTGCATAGGAATGTTCTAATATGTTAGTGCATATGAAATATTGTTATTCAAAGACAGCATACTTCCTTCGAAATATCGTGCTTTTAAACGAAGTAATTATTCTTCCATAACTCGATAGAGTTATATAAAATTACAATTGAATTATTTTACGAATTATAATTAGAAAGTAATCCAAGTATGTCAGGTATTATAATTCGTAATTGAGTTCTATCGTTTAATTGAATCACAACGTACTTCATAATCGTGGTTTCTCATTAAAATTAAATTGGAATGCAACCATAAATTTTACACATCTCATAAATCTTTTTTACGTGTTTCGTAACAAATTCATTTTTTTTTTTTTTTAATTGAAATTTCCGAAATTTCATGTGCACCAATACATTACTTTTACTCGAACGATTTCAAAGTTTTGCGCATATATAAACAGGAAATTAAGTTTTTAAGGCAATCTATTGTCGCAACAAAAATTACGTAATATTATATAATAATTTATTAATATTATGCTAGAAACATTGAGAAAAGTTTCGAAACTAGAATAAAGTTGGAAATCGCGAACTATGTTTTCCGTTCGGGCCGTCTCGATTGTTCGTTTACAAAATTAAAAGATGGCAATTCCTCCTGTATGCATACAAACAATAGTTTGTCTTAAATAAAGACAGAAGAAGAAAAGTAATTGGATATTTTAATTGGCATTTCTTGTTCTTCTTACGTAGTATGTCATTTTTTAAAAATTCGTAAGGAATATTTAGTAATCTATGAGCGTGAGAGAGAAAGTAAAGAAGTATTATTAAACTGGAAATAATATTAATTCATAAATACCAAATTTCTTTCAATTAAATAGGTTAAAACGTGTAACACTTTTTGATGTTGTTCTTATTTATTTGCATAGGAAAAGTGTAAAAACGGAAAACAGAAATTAAAGACAACATCAACAACAATAATAATAATAAACCTGCTCGAGATGCGATACTTAAGACTAGCTTCCGTGCGAAAATAATTAATATAATTAGTTAATTGTGATTAATATGTAAAATTAATGTTTCTAATTATTAGAAAAAATATTATTTTGATTCTAAATCTTGTCTAATCATTATATGCACATTGGAAGTAAAACCGAAATAATGATGCTACAATTATTATAATAACTAATGTAGAATTGTTTAAATCAATGTAGATATTAGTGATGCCAGACAGTAATTATCTAAGCCGAAAAAAATAAGGCAGCAAAAATGAATTTCAACTGGATAACTGTATTGATACTAAAAATATATGTTGAAGGATAAACACTTTGTATTATATTACTTTAATATATATATATACATACACAATATCGGTACATTTGGAACCACGATTGAATAAACATTTATGAGAAGTGTACATGAATTAGTGTTTTAAATACATCTTCTACAAGAAGTACATCTATAAGAATATGCAAAATGTAGAATATTACTAGAAAACTTAACTTTGACTTTAATGGGGAACTTTATCTCAGGGTCGAACAATTATCATTATCAAAAACTATTTTCAATATCATCCAATTTCCAACGTTTTTCGTATTTCTGATAAAGAAATGAGAATACATGTAAAACGGACATACTGTATATTTTTAATCGATGATCGATCTGGAAATCGATAATTGATGCAGATTTAATTCGCTATTTTTTGACATAAGAACACACAGGGCATTCCGTTTATCTCGCAATATGGATATAACTCGTAAAAGATTAAAGATCCTAAGAAAAATGCTCCTACAAGAAATTGTTTGGTACAAAGGAGCACATTATGTGATATTAATGGTAATTTCCTAGAGAAGATTTCAAGGTCAAGTTGATTCCTTTCAACTACATCATACATGTCAAATAATTAATTTATCTGACTATTCTCTATAAAACTGTATTAGCCTATTTATATTCAACAGCCATTGGTTTAGAAAATTTTACCTTCAATT
>CAJDYZ010013409.1:0-23502 GCA_903986555.1 Heterotrigona itama | reverse complement strand
AAATTTATCTATAAAAATGCAAGTTTTCAAATTTAAACCTCAAATCTCAAATGGAAACATTCAAACTTTTGAATTTAAATGTCGCACAATCAAGTCGACTCTATCGAATATCGATGCATGCCATCTCGACTTATCGAGAAGTTTGCGGAAAGTCGAAATCGCAAAAACCTGTAATGGCGCCTAGTGGACGCTAGTAACAGCTGTGCGTCTATAGCAAGCGGTACGTAGTGTACGCTAACGCAGAATTTGTAAATTTATATTAAATATACGTGCCGTGAAGTTTATAGCATAAATAATAAATTCGGAAAAATTAATTTCATTGTATGTGTACAATGAAATAAACGAAACGAAACGTGCTTGGAGCAATATAGGTTATAGTATTGTATTTTTCATGCTTCCGTGTTGTGTGTTTATCAGAGTTGTGTGTTTATAGAAATTGATTGAGAAACTAGAAATTATAATAATGTCAAGCAGAAACGAAAATAAAGGACCAATTCCACCACGGTGGCTTCATTGTCCACGGAAAGCAGTGAAATTGATTCAGAATAAATTTCTCGCATTCAAAACTCCTTTGTCATCTGCATTTGACAGCCAAGTGCCAGAAGAATGCCGTTTCACAGTGGACATGTTATTCGCGTCGTTGAAGAGTCAGAAAATAAAGCTAGGCCTATGGATTGACTTAACCAACACCACGAGATTCTACGACAAGAAAAGCTTAGAAGCTTATGGTTGCAAGTATTTGAAGTTGTCATGTAGAGGTCATGGTGAAACCCCGTCTGAGGAACAGACTAGAACTTTTATACGAGTTTGTAAGAATTTTATATCGTATAACCCGTTGGAGGTTATCGCTGTTCATTGCACACATGGTTTCAATAGAACTGGCTTCCTTATAATTAGTTATTTAGTAGAAACTGATGGAACTAGTGTTGATGCTGGTTTAGTAGAATTTGCCGCTGCAAGGCCACCAGGCATATATAAAGCTGACTATATTCAAGAACTCTTCCGAAGATATGATGATGTGGAGGATGCACCTGATCCAGCTCCTAGACCTGCATGGTGTTTAGAATATGATGACTCAAATGTAGAGGATACGGATGAAGGTCCTAGTACAGACAGTGATAATTATAATCAAGATGTATCTAATAAGAAGAGAAAACGTGAATTTAACAACAAGAATCCAGTATTTATGGCTGGTATACCTGGAGTAACTCCTATTTTGGAAGACAGAAAATTAAGTGGTATACAGAGATGTGTTCAAGATATTTGTTCTTGGAAATCAACTGGATTTCCAGGTTCTCAACCAATTTCTATGGATGAAGATAATATTAGGCTGTTACACGAGAAACCTTATAGAGTTTCATGGAAAGCAGATGGCACCAGGTTAGATAGCAATATACTTAAAATATTAAAGATGGTAAAATATTGAAGACAGCTTAATAATGTATTGACTTTACTTGCTTAGGTATATGATGATGATTCAAGCAGATGGAGAAATTTATTTTGTAGATAGAGATAATAGCGTATTTCAAGTTAATGGAATGACTTTCCCACATCCAAGAGACATATCTAGAACTCTTAAAGATACATTGTTGGATGGTGTAAGTATCTTTCATATCTTTTCTACAAGATTTCTAAATTTTTAAATTATTGAATTAATTGATAGAAATAATTTTATAGGAAATGGTGATTGATAAGGCAGATGGTAAAGAGTATCCAAGATACTTAGTCTATGATGTGGTAATGTACGATGGCAAAGATGTTAGTAAATTGCCATTCTATCCTGATCGTTTTTGCATCATTGAGCAGAAAATTGTAGCCGGTAGACATAGAGCAATGAAGGAAGGAAAATTGAGAAAAGAAATCGAACCTTTTTCGGTTCGATTGAAACAATTTTGGGATATAACACAAGCAGCTAATTTATTAAGTGATAAATTTGCTAAACAACTAGGTCATGAGCCTGATGGTTTGATATTTCAACCTGCTAAAGAATCTTATTATCCAGGACCTTCTCCAGACGTTTTAAAATGGAAACCCTTATCGCAGAATTCTGTTGATTTTAGATTAAAGATAATCACAGAATCTGGAGAAGGAATTCTTCCCAAAAAAGTTGGATATCTGTATGTAGGCGGTATGAAAGAGCCCTTTGACAAAATGAAAGTGAATAAACAGATAAAAGAATTAAATAATGCAATAATTGAATGTAAATTTGAGAATGGTCAGTGGGTGTTCATGCGTGAAAGAACTGATAAATCATTTCCTAATTCATACAATACAGCTCAGTCTGTATGCAAAAGTATTATAAAACCCATAACCACTGATCGACTTTTAGATTATATTAATAGGCATCGATTTTTGCAAGATGATTCTGATCTTATGCCACCACCAAACAAAAAACGTTTGAACTGATTGTTCGTAGCTTATTATGTAATTTAAGATAACTATTGTAATTAATTTAATTATTTAGTATTTAAGATATAGAAGATAGTAGATTTATTGTGAGATTTTGATTGGTTTACAAGGATAAAACTTGTATCTATCCTATTGTACTCCATTAAATTTATTTTAATTGCTGTAAAATTGTAATTTTAAATTGTTCGCTCAATACAGAAACTTTATAATAAATTAAATGTTTTTTTTTTTGCTTAATCTTTCCTATTTAATCCTTTCCTTGTCAGGATTACTTTATGTCTTTTGATTAAAATAAATTGTAAAACTGTAATCTATGATTTTTCAGATAGAACTGTTCTGTTATGGTACACAAAAGAATTGACAGTAAAAGAAAAGAGATCGCTACGTGTTAATATAGAATTTGATCATGCGACTTTAGTACGCTGGTCTCCTGACGGCAAAGCTTTCCTCATACATAAAGCTGTAGCAAATACTATTGAAGTTTATAAAATCTCCAAGAAACCAGATGGTACTTTAGCTTCAGCAATTAAAGCTTTAGAATTTACGAAGGTACCTACTAAATTTTTTTCTGTAAAATTGTTTTTTATACATAAGTTTCATATTTTTTTGTTATTAATATTTCAGCGGCATATTGAAGATGTTGTTGGCATGGATATTGCATCTACAGGAAAGTACATTATTACATGCAGTAAACTAAATGATCTTGTAGTATGGGATCTTAAAGGACAAGTGCTTGCAACTATAGAATTGCATCTTGGATCAACTTACCGAGCACGAATATCACCCTGCGGACGTTTTATCGGCACATCCGGTAATAATAATCTTTTGTTATTTAAGATTTATATTATATATTAACGATATTTTATTATTTAGGATTTACTCCAGACGCAAACATGTGGGAAGTAATATTTAGTAAATCAGGAGAATTCAAACAAGTAGCAAAAGCTTTTGATCTTGGTGGTCATTCATCTGGAATACTTGATTTTACTTTTAGTGCTGATAGTAGTTGTATGGCTACTGTATCGAAAGATGGAACTTATCGTCTATATGACACAAAAAGTAAGATAAACCGAATTATTCTTTTTGAAAATTAACCTCGTCCCTGATTGTTACATTTGTCGATTTATGTTAATAGTTGAATTTGAAAAAGGAGAAGATCCTCACTTACTTCAAACTGGACCATGGGAAAATACAACAACGGCTAATATTGCACTATCTCCTAATACAGAAGTGTTAGCGATAGCTCATGGATCTTCATTAAGTTTTTATTCTACAATTACTGGCCTGTTGGATGCTACTATAGAAGATATTTTTCTAGGTTTGTTCTTTTTTATTTCATTGTGTAATTTATCATAACTTTTGCATTTTTGTATTCATATGATACTCGTGTTACAGGACCTATTACATGCCTAACTTTTGATGCTGTGGGAGAATATATTTTAGTCGCTGGAGATAAACATACAAAAGTTTTCCAAAATATTACTGGCTATCGAGTAGCAATCGAATCTGCAACACGTAAACTTACGCAGAAGCAAACGTCGGCTACAAAAGAACGTTTAAAAAAACTTATTGAAGACAACAGAAAATTTCTACAAGCAGTGGGAGAAAAGTGTCCTTAATCAATTAAACATAAATTCTTTTTAAGGCAAATGATTTTGAAGTTGTATTTAAAACAGATTGTTTGTAATATTTTTTAATGTATTTGAATAAAGACATTCATACGCAAATTCACTTGTTTATAATAATAATATAAAAACATTTAATATGCCTAACTTCATTGTTTTGTAATATAGATTACGTTATAATGCGCAAAACTTATAATTTTGAAAAATGCGGACAGAGATAGATATATTAATTTTGTTGACCTTGAGCATGTAAATATCTGTTTCTGACAACATTGTTTCATTTATATCATTATTCTTATTACCAATGACAGTTGTACAAAACGTTATGCGAACTGCAATAGAGGTTTGTCATTAATTAAAATATTATTTATATTATTTGTTCTTATACATTAAATATATGTATCTTGCAGCAGTCAATTTCCCCAGTCGAATGGGATTTCATTAACGATTTAAGTGCTTTACCAGAAGATAAAGATGTCAGTATGTATATATTTGCTATAAGATTTAAATATTAAGCAATAATAATAATATGACAGAAAATATTTTAAAAATAATGTTTCTCAGTTATAGATTTTCTTTTTCAAAGATTACAACGGAGTCAAATTTATACATGGGTTGGCTCACTACTCCTGACATTAAATCCTAATAATGAAGTATCAACATCTGATTTGTATAATTCTTCAGAATTTGATAAACATATTAATACATCTGAAGCAAGTCCTCACATATTTGCTATTGCTGCTAAGGCACATTATAATCTTCTAAAAGAAATTGGACAAACTTCTCAGGTAGAAAATTCATTAAAAAATTAATAAATTAATTTTTTTTTTAACTTATCTGTACATCATGTATTAAGGTAATTATTATAAGCGGAGAAACTGGAACAGGGAAAACATTTAATGCTTATAAATGTCTAGACTTTCTTAGTAACATTAATAAAAAGTCAGTACATTTGTCTCAAGGGGATTGTGCATTCAATATTATGCTAAGAATTACAGATGCTTGTCATCTAATATCTACTTTTACAACTGCCTGTACTGAAAAAAATGAAGTAAGTTCAAGACATGGGCAACTTATAAGGCTTCATTATAGAAGTGGAATTATTTCTGGTGCAACTATTAATTCGTTTCTTTTGGAAAGAAGTAGAGTAACAAGAGGTGCAAACAATTTTCAAATTTTTTATCAGGTCTGATTTATATTTTTTGTTATTTATTTCTATGTAACATATCTGTAAGAAATACTAAAAAATATATTTCAGATGATATTTGGAATGTCGTCGGCAGAACTTGAAAGTTTTTATTTATCTAAAGATAAATATTATGATGTATTAAATGTCACGGATTATAATAAAAGAAAGTATTTTCAAGAAAGTTTCCAAGATACTCTAAAGGCACTAGCTGCATTGGATTTCAAACTTGATCAGAAAAGTGATATTTTTCAAGTTCTTGCTTTATTGATTCATATGGGAAATATTAAATTTAAAGAAGATGGTGAAATATGTGTAATTGATTTTAATAATAATAGTATGTTGTGTAAATTATTTTATATACATAACATAGAAATGAGGAATTTTATACAACCATATTTACAGAATCAAAGGAAGCTGTAAAAAATACTTGTGATCTTAGTTGTTTAACTGAAGAAACTATCATGGAATTGCTTACTACTATTCTTATAAATCCACAAAGTATTTGGCGAAAACACACATCATATCATCGACACCTTGTTACTATTGATGCGTGTCGTAAAAGATTACATGGTATAATCAGGCATATGTATGATCTTCTTTTCCATTGGATTTTAAATCATGCAAATAAAACTTTATCTTTAAAACAACAGTATTCACAATGGCTTGGTATGTTATAACAGTATATTTTTACATTAGAAATTAAACAAATTATATATGCATATTTTCTTTAGGTATATTGGATATCTTTGGTTTTGAATGTTTTATTAAAAATGGTATAGAACAACTTTGCGTAAATTATGCTAATGAAAGAATACAACAATATTTCATAAAAACTTATGTAGAAAGTAATTGTAATAATTTGCAAGAAGAAGGTCTTATTGAAAGTTGTGTACCTTTACATACTATCAATTTATACAAAGAACGTCTAAACATTATTGAAGAAAATTTATTTTTAACCTTAAATGATGTATGTACAAAATTCATATTTAATTGTATATAAAAGTTATTATTACAATAACATTGTAATTTTTATATTATAGGTTTGTCAATCACCAGTAGCGATTGATACATTAACAATGATTCAATTAGCTTGCAAAAATTTACACAATACACAGAGAAAATTTTTAAGTGTAAAAGGAGAAAACTTCATTATAGAACATTATTCTAGGCCTGTTGCATATTCCATAGACGATTTAATGTCTAAAAATACAGATAAGGTATTAAATATATTTTACAATGAACATTATTATATTATATTAACATTATTATGTTAAATATATTTTAGAATGAACATTATTAATAATTTTCAAAACTTTTTATAGGTTCCAAATGAAATTTCTTTAATTTTCAGTGCAAGTAAAAATAAATTTCTTCGTTCCTTGATAAATTTTGGGGAGGAACAATATTTACATATCGTAAAAGCATCTACTACAAAAAAGACTATGTTAGCTAAATTAAAATATAATATGGATACACTTATTAAGGAACTTAGCAAATGTGATCTGCATTACGTACGATGTGTTAAACCAAAGTAATATATATTTTTTTACAATTATTTTTTTATACTATCGTTGTATTTAATAATTAATTTTTTTTAGTCGATCGATAAACAATGAATGGGACCGAAAAGACTTTCAAAAACAATTAGCATGTATTGGCATTTTTGATGCTCTACCTTTAGCTAAATGTAAATATCCTTTTCGCTTGTGTTATCAAGACTTTTATTATCGTTATTTCAGAAAACCTACAAGTAAGTAGTGCAGATATTTGTTTGTTTATTGAGATATAAAAGAAAAATATAAAATAAAAATATTTAACAGAAATGATCGATCTCGACAAATGTAGACTGATTCTGGAGTCAGTTGCATCTCAAAAAGATCTACAAATACAGGTTCATTTTGGGAAGCAAATGATATTTTTAACAGAATTTATTTTTCTTAAATTGGAATCTTATAGAAGGAATTATCGTATAAGATGTGCTAACAAAATAAAAGCATCCTGGATAAGGTACAGTAAGTATAACATTTCGTCTATTTTTTTTTTTTTATTTTTTGTACAAAATTTTATTTGCAGAACGTAGAAAATTGGCTACTTCAAAATATTTGATTAACTCTGCAGTACAAAAGGTACACTTCACGAACAAAGATGATACAATTGTCGAAGTTACACTTGACCAAGAATTGGCAAAATCAAATACTTCCGATGGGAATGATATATTTCTTGCTAGTTTCATCCCTCAAAATAATAACGAAATAAGTTATTCAAATATTGCAATAAAAAATGAAGAAGATAATGAAAATGTTGGTGCAAATGGGAATCTGAATAAAATTTATTCAGAAAATAAGAATGAAAATGAGAATAACTCGAAAATATTAATAACGAAAATATTAGGAGTTTTGGAAAAAGTACATATTTTTAAAAACTGGCAAAACAAAATTAGAAACCTTAAATACCAACTCAATGATATACGAATTAAAAGTTATTTTGAAAGTAATACTATAAAATTTATGAAAACAATTAATTTTGATTATTTTTCAAAACTCAAACATAGTAACGACTTATATACATATATAATAATATAGTATTTATTAATTATAGTATAATAATAGTGACAATTTATTAGAACAGTATTTAAATAATATTAAGTAAATATAAATTCTGTAAAAAGCATCAATAAAAGAAGATAGAGTTGGTATTTTTATTTGATATCTAAATATTGTTTTAATATATAAAAAATTAATTTTTTTAGGACAAAATTGTTGCCATTGAAATGGATTCTTCATTACTTTTTTATAGAAATAGAATTTTAAGTCGACGATGGCTTGCTGCAGTATGTATTTTAAAATTGAAATAATATTAAAAAGTAATACTAATGTTAAAAATATTTATTTCAGATACCGATAAGAATGCATACTCGGACTACATGTATGACAAAATCGTATGTATTGCCACGTAGTGTATTACCGCAAGGATTACAAGACTGCCTTTAATAGAGAATTCAGTTTTCCTGAGATCAGTCATTGCTTCAGTCTTTATTGTTAATTTAATAAATATATCCTATTATAGCTTTTAACAATATACTGGAGACGTTATAAAAACATACTGCTATAAGTAAAGTTATAAATAACAAATCTTAAATTTTATATACAAATACAAAATAATGTTTTTTCGCTTTAACGAGAAAACACTACAATGTTTATATGTATTTTGAAACAAAATAAAATCCTTTTAAAAAATAATTTTTGTTTATATCAAAGACCATCCATAAAATTATTAATTAAGTAATCAAACATATTCAAATATACAAATTTATAAATAACTATATACCAGATTATAAGTATCATAAGGTCTCCTTTTATCTCTAAGTACTAATAGCCTTCGTGATGCCACTGAAGCAAATTTAGCTTTTACTTCGCTTCTTAATATTTGATAATTCGCTCTCAAAGTAATTCGTCTTAAATTACTAGGAGGTACCGGTCGTCCACCAGCGAACGCAAATCTAAAATTGTATTTAGAATATAGAAAGATATATACGAGAATATTCTATTCAATCGTTAGACGTAATAAAATTATATACCTTATTTCTCGCCGTGGACCTCGTAGTGTAGAATCGGTGAATGCTGTTTGTTTTCTTACAGACTTAACTTCAACGTATTTTATCTTACTTTTGATAGTAATAGGAAGAGAAATCGGTTTTTTATATACATTTACTGTGCTCTTATAATGAAATGGTAAATATGGTAATAAAGAATCTCCATAATGTTCTATAAAAGGTTCAATATCTAAGACATAAGCTTGTGACCTTATAAGAGCACAAATACTAAGCTACAATTAAAAAGTATATTAGTACTGAAAATATATATGTAAAAAATATATTTTAAAATTAACTTACAGCTATTTTTTGCCATAAAATCGAACCGGGTAGTGCAAATTTTAAAACATTATGTACAGAAAGTGGAGAGTCTATCTTCTGTTGGAAAAGTATTAAAGGTTGAATACTAGCTAGTAACTCCATAGCCATTATGCTTTTCTTATTACCATTTATATCTATTTTTTCTTCCTTTAAGAGCATATTCTCCAATGTGGAGATATATCTTTTAACAATAAAAATCAATTTTATAATAATTCTATCATCGTCGAATAACATCTAAATATATAATAATTTATTTACCTGTCAGCAACAGATGGCCAACGAAGCATTAATTTTAGTGTACATTCCTTAAAGAGTGCTTCAAGATTTGTATTTATGAAATTCTGTCCTAAAAGTAATTCCAATAGCAATTCAGTGAGTTTATCAACCTGTAATAAAAAAATATATATTGAAGGTCTCAAAATATTATTTTATAAATCAATTAGCATAATTTACATAATCTTACTGCAAAATATTACCGAAGTTAAATGGTATGGATAAACAGCCTCACTGTTGCTTGCAATTGCAATAATAAGTTGACATGTTCGAGTTGATACTCTGGTATATTGTATATTATTCGAAATTATCATAGATCTAGCAATAGACATTAATTTATCTATTACTCCCTCTCCACTCAAATGAGGATTAGTGGCACAATCATTAATTAAAACCTATAAATTATATATGTTATAATATTTATGAGAAAATTTTATTTATATATTTACAATATAATTTATGAAAATTATATACATTAAATTTATCACACCTGAAATGTTTTCTGTGACCCGTTGAATAATGTTTTTAATGCACGTTTTGCATAATTATTTCTTGCTTCTGTAAGTCTTATATCACATATTTCTGATTCTATAAAACAAAATATATTAGTACAGCAAACAGTGTTAGTACAGATTACAAATTAATAGAAAAAATAAAATATACCTAGAATAAATGGTACGCTACTTTGTAATATATTAACTGGATCATTAATTTTTTGTACTAGATTAATAATACGTTCATTAGGAACGAAGACCTTTGCTTCTGTGTGGTATTCAGGCATAGATTCTGATGCGCCTAATATTGGATCAACATCACATAAATTGGTAATCACAGCATTCACATCCGTAGATGTTAAACGTTTCCGTTTGCTATGTTTTAATCTTGTTACACATTTCTAAAAATTGATTTTACTTAGACTTACTGTTACATTACTTAGACTTACCATTATGTTACAAACATATATCTTCAAGGTAAATTTAATAAATTTAATAAAGAATATATAATAGATATAATATAGATATAATAACGTATATACATGTAGAACTTCTCTGAGTCGATATGAGGCATCTTCTGCAAGTCTTTTTAACAAAGAGTCTGGTAAAGGATACATTCCCAGTTCTTCTCCAATTGCAGATATCCAATCTGTACTAAGTACAGCATATCTTCTCGCGTTATTATCGTTTGTACTGTTGCTGTTGGTATCTCCATTATTGTTAACGAAAGAATTACCGTATCCTGAACTAGTTTGACTTGCTAACATCTCTCTCATGATTTGAAATTATACAAAGTATAAATACTTCATCTACATATGCTGATTTTGAAACAATATGGCTGGCGAAATGAAAATTACATTGTTCATTGTAATTTCTTTCGATTCTATGGTAGAATATTTTTTTTAATAACATTAAATAAGCTGCAACGATGTGTCGATAATTCTCAATTCAATGTAAAAGTACCAATTTACTTTATTAAATTTCATTAGAATTAATAACAAAATGATATTGCCGGTACAAATGGATGTATATATGCATATACATATATGTAGCCCATGAAACCTGAAAATTATAATTTTGTCCTAAAGATGTCGCCAAGACTTGCCGAAGCTTTCTTGTTTCCTTGTCTATTTCACGAAACGAATTTATCCATCATTGTCTTGCTTGAAAGCTGACGTTTAGTAAAATTTCAAGAGGCGTCGACCAATCGGAAGTGTCGACGAAATTTACGCACGGAAATATCACTGACGTGTCCAAGGGAAGGAGACTTCGAGAGTTTGTGATCATTCCCAGTTTGTGCAAGAACATTAGCTGGAAAACAATAGTGCTTAGCGTATCGTATTGAATTACGGTATATAATCTGTATAAGCAAACGAAATTATGGCGGCGGTGTTAAATACATTTGTAAACTCTTTCACTAAGAGACTGTAAGTATTTTTTCTTAAACAGCCTTTGTCGAATGTCGAACATTTCTGTTGAAACGATACTTCCATCATCGTCGTTCTAACTTTCTCATTTCTTTTTTTTGTTGGTTTCTCATAGCTGTAGCCATATCGTGATTTTCGAAATATATGTAGTAATGTTATAAATCACAAGTTGCAAATGTTTAATAAAAATGTTTTATAAAAATTGGTCGAATTTTTTTTTTTACGCAACTTTGAATAAAAGCAATTAACATGATATGCGATTTTTCGTTATCTACGTTACTCGTACGTTGCGTGGCCTTCGAACATATACATATGTATATTCCGGAACTTTATTAATGTGAATATTTTATGTAGTGAAACTTTATTTGCGAGCATAGTATGATGTATGACGTGTTACTAGTTACATCGAGCGTGAAGTTGCAACTACTACTACTTCCTTTTTTCACAAATAGTTCTTACTTCTTTTCTGATACTAGTTTTAATACTTACTAACTTTCACTTCATTCTTAAATTTCATTTATATTATTAGTTTTATTCTTGTTGCGATATCATAAGATAACTTTCCTTATGGAAAATTCCTAAATATATAGAAAATATGAGAAAAATTTATAATTGCAGGGAGCCTCCTGTTAGACAACACTTAAAAAATGTCTATGGGTGTCTGTCTATGTCAACACTATCGGCTACCGCAGGAGTTTACATTCACATGTACTCAGAGCTGTTGCAAGCTAATTTATTAACAACTCTTGGTACATTGGGTTTGCTTTTTGCTTTGATCAGTACACCAGACAATGGGAAAAATCAAAAGTTACGACTTAGTTATCTTCTGGGATTTGCATTCTTTTCTGGACTTGGTTTGGGTCCTTTACTTCAATTGGTTATGAGTGTCAATCCAAGTATTATTGCAACAGCATTGGTTGGTAAGTTATTATAATTTAAATTTATCTTTAAAAATGATAGATAATTATGGTAATTCGTTTTCTGATCATCAAATTATTATAAAAATTATATGATAATATTATTTTTTTAGGAACAACCGTTGTATTTATGTCATTTAGTATTTCCTCTCTTTTGGCTAAAAGAGGACGTTGGTTATATCTTGGTGGTATTTTAATTAGCTTGCTAAATATTATGGTTCTGTTTTCATTTGTGAATCTGTTATTACGCTGGTCTCTTTTCTACCAAGCCCATTTGTACATTGGACTGTTTTTAATGTGCGGTTTCGTTATTTATGATACGCAATTGATTATTGAGAAATACCACATGGGCAGCAAAGATTTCATCCTACATTCTTTAGATCTATTTGTAGATTTCATTGGTATTTTCCGCTACCTCCTCATAATCCTCACGCAAAAGGTAAAAATCATAAACCATACATGCACATAATCTATATATTAATCTGTATATATGAAATATAAATTTTCAAATATCTGATAAATATGAGCTACTATGATGAAGTGAATGTGAAATATTAGTGTGGATGATGAATGATTCAGGATTGAGCACAAAAATTGAATGTTTAATTTAGAGTACTGGTTATAGATGAAAAAAAAATCTGAAAATATACACGAGATTTGAGTCACATAGTACTACATAATAAAAATGCATGTTATGTGGATCACGGATAGAATCAGTAGATCGTAGAATACAGTTATAGCTTATAATAAAGGAAATAATAATTCAAGATTTTTTTTCAATTATTTTAACTCTATTTTTACATTAATCATTTTACAGTTTTCATCTTTTTCAACTATGTTTAATATGTTTAATATGTGAAGTATTCACACGTATGACACATTCTTATCATGAATGATATGGTAACTCAAATTTCACTTATGTACGTACTTAGAATTATTTCTTAATCGTAATCAGTTCTCTAAACTAAACATGTAATCTCTTTCCTTTCATTCAGAATTATCACATATATTACAGGGAGCAGATAAAATGTTACAAAATATTTATAATAGCTTTCTAATCTCCGAAACTATTATAGATATCAACTTGAAAGTTTGAGATGTTAAATGATGCGATTAACATTTTAGTGTACAAGATATGGGAACTTTTATCTGAAGCGATTTTCTTTTTTGTCCTATGTTAATTAAGAAGTTACTTTGCGAAGAATACTTTACACAAAGAAGTTTCATGTACATCAAAAGATAACAAAGGAATTTATTCTGCTTTAAATATTATGTTAATGTATATATTACATTTCTTAAATATTAATAGAAATGAATAAACATTATCTTTTTTTTATGAGTATGAATTCGAAGTAAATCTCTTCATAGAAATTGTTCTCTTGGGCGTATCCGAAACCCAATACTAAGGATAAATATTTATCTGCTCTATTTTCTTCGAATGTAAACATTTCGAATTTGTATTTTTGTTTATAAAACAAAAACAATATTCATTCATTTTTATTAACACTTAAGAAATACAATAACACACTTTTAAAAATGGGATGGCATTCTTTTCACTTCTAAAGAACTTATCCCCAAATTATCTTACATAATACTAAAATAATTTGCATCTTTGCATCATTTAAATTTCAAGTCGATATCCATAATGTTTCGGAGAAAGTTTGTAACATTTTATTTGCTCCACTTTATATGTCGGTGTAATTTATTTCATCACAGTAAATCATGCTCATCGCATGGTACAATTTACTAATATGTATTTATTATTTTTATTCATTATAGGAAATATCAAAAGATCAGCGTAAACGCAGAGATTAAATGAGAGCAAAGAAAGTTGTAAAATATCATACCATTCAAGTAAATCCATGAACTAGAGGTCTTCATCCTATCTATTCATATGTAAGACGTATATTTACTATGATAAAATAAATTTAAATAATACAGCTTATCATTACATCAGAAAATTTTTAGGAATGCATTGGTCATAAAAACGCAATGTATTTATTTCGAATTACTTAGTTATTTTTTTTTCAATTATCTATTAGATTTATATACATGTATACTATTAATAGATATAAATTTATTGTACTATATTTTTATCTTTCAATAAACAAAATTTCCCAGCGTTTCTAATCTTTTTTTTTTTTATTTCTAACAATAGTTTGTAACTGGATGATTTGTAAATGCAAATAATATAAAAATCAGTGTTATAGATTTGAAGTCTTATTTATTAAAATGTAACTTTACACATATGTTTATCATTTACATACATATATAAAACACAAAAATTACACATCACGCATCGATTTTTGTGAATATAAAAAATGTACGAGAAAACAAATCGATGATAATGGAGTGTAATATGATTTCTGTCTTATGACAAATGTACATACGTTGAGATTGTGTACAAACTGTGTACATACGTCAATAAGTGAGTTATTAGCCACTTTTTAGACCGCATTTAATAAGGACGCTGACGATCCCTGTCCCTATCCCCTCGGCTAAAATAGAAAAGAAAAAAAAATTAATAATAATTTGTCATTTTTCATTCAACGCAATTAAGTTAATTATAAAAACCAACCCTCCACCGCCTCTCATCGGACCACCTCGTCCACCTCTTCCTCCTCTATCTCCACCACGAAAACCTCCTCGACCACCCCTATCACCACCTCGACCACCTCTATCACTTCTGAAGCCTCCTCGACCACCTCGGTCACCACCACGATTTCCTCTTCCCCCACCACTGCTACCACCAGCACCTTGTGGTTTTAAACTTTTGCAGAGGTTACATTGATCCCTCCATGCGAAATTTGTATTGCCACATTCTGGATTAGGACATCTGTTTAAATAATATATTAAACAAGTTATTTATAAAATTTCTTATAGTACATTAAATATATTGTTATATATATAAAATCTACGGTACCTCCAATCTCCTCCACGACTACCTCCATCACGTCGATCATCACTTCCACCACCTCGATGATGATGATCATCTCTGTCACCGCCACCGCCACGACTTCCAAAACCACCGCTTCCACGACCTCGACCACTTCCACCGCGGCTTCCACCACTACGATTACCTTGCCAATTGCTTTTGTGCTGAGCAATTTGTACTTTTATAGTTCGTCCTTTGAATTCTTTTCCATCAAACCAGTCTATCGCAGAACGTGCAGCATTCTGATCATCATAAGTAACGGTAGCTTCGCCTTTCGATTTACCAGTGTTTTTATCTTTGTACATCCATACTTTAGGTTTTCCTGTTCGCTTGTCATGCTGTTTATATTAAAAGACATTAGATTTATTTATTTGTTTATTTAACGTATTTTGTGTACTAGCATGATATACATAGCAAGGTATTAAACTTACTTTGATAATACCAATGGCTCCAAAATGTTGACAAATTTCTTCTTCCGAAATTGAAGGATCCATACCAGATACAAAAATTGTATCTTCTTGCGTAACCATTCCATCATTGCCACCACCACGGTCACCGTAGCCCCCTGTAATTTAATAGAAGTTAACATTTCGCCTAGCACGAAACTCCTTGAGGTAAGGAATGATACTTGCAAATCTACTGACCCTAAACCTACTCAAGTCTAAGCTAACAAGTGGAAAACTTTTGTATCGGGTTAAAAACAACTAATAACACAGTACACATTGGAGGAATGAAATTTTGCAAACCATATGGAACTTTAATCTATTATAATTTTTGTTATAAGAAAGTCCCTTACAAATATCTCTCCCCAATGTATTCACATTTTATATTTAAGATCATTTTAAAATAAGAAATAAACTTAAGTACTATTGTTTCAAGCAAAAATATTTTGTTCCTCTTTCTTCTTGAAGCATTACCAATATATTTAGAAATTATGACTTATTCTAGCAGTGAAAATATAACAACTTATTTTGTTTAATAACCATTACCCATAAATAATGTGTTTCTAAGTGAAAAGAAACTTCTTTTGTTGCATTATGTACCAGGAATATTGTGATTTACGTATGTTGAAAAACATACAATTACTTTGACATTAGTTTTGATTTCAGAATACGCAAATTTTTTCTTGCCTATAAGTGATATGTCTTTCTTAACAACACTTGAGCTTTCTTAATTTGTTCATTTATTACACCACTATTATTTACATGTACCTATCTTCAATACCTTGAGTATAAAGTTATCAATTCAAAGGTATTTTTTTCTGTTTGACCCGTGCAGTAACAAAAGTATTAGTACTCATTGGCCTAAGATTCTTAGTAGCATATAACAATATGTAGAGAACACAAGGTTGCAGCTTAACATACAAAAGGGCTGCAACATTATTTTTGTTCTTACCATTTCCTTATATTGTATTTTTGGGGATTTAATTCACCAGCTGCCTTTTATATATGTTTATTATCCGGGGATGTTTTAAGATATTGAAATATATGAAGCGTGAGCAGCACAAATATTGATTGAAGATAAATTTTCCTTTATACAACTTGTATATACACTTGGTCGTTTTTATACATAATTAAATGAGATTTAATGTTCAAAGCGCATAGCGCATTTACACCTCAAATTAATATTTAATCAACTTCAAATTTTTGTAATCTTAGTTATTCAATTTTATATATAATATATAGAAACGCATAAAAAATTAATCTCATAAAAATTTATTGTCATTGGAAAAAGCAATTGGTGATCAAAGCAGCTTTTGTCATGCTGCAGTAACATCGTCATGTGTTTTACAGCTACAGTCTTTTTTAAAGCTACACTGCTAAATTCTGGCAGAGAAAACTGAACCCCTAACAATGTTGTATAGCAGCCCTTTCATATAATACGAGTAACCGAGTATTTAAATTTTAAATATTAGAGTGAAAGCTTGAATAGCACCAGACTAGTACAGACAGTCTGGTGCATTTACCTTTGTTATAACCACCACGGCCACCGCCACTGCTAAAACACAGAAGCAGATATACCAATGAGTTGACTCATGGACAGACTGATCGATCGATCGATGCATGGCGAATCAAATGCTGCTCGCCACCTCTCTTCTTGATGTACCTACTGTCTAAATGTCTGTGGTCACTATATTACTTAATACTAAATATAAGTCCTGTGTACCGTCATGTTAGTCCGTTACGTCCAGCATGCAAAAATCATGTTTTTTCTCTGCATAGCTACTATTAATAACTTTGCGAGAAATAAATTGGTCAAGACAATCCTGTGCAAGAGATTATCCTATTTACGTCAAATGTACATGAATCTTCTATCTGAGAATTTATTGATAAAGGATTACTAAATATTCATTAACATTTGAAGCACACATATAATAAAACCAATAGAGTAAAAGTTGGAAAAAATTATGAATTATTTTGGATAAACAACTGTGATGTTAGTACAACATTAATATCCTACTACGAAGAATGTATTAAAGAAAAATGTATTAAAGAAACACTGATATATTCAATGAAACTCCAACTTATATAATACTTATATAATAATACTATTTCTATTATAGTATAAACTGCGATCTGTTAAAAGGAACTTTAAACGTCTTTTAATTGTCTAGTCGATTTCAATAACCCTATTCAGACAACAGTGGCCCCAGTGGCAGTTTAAACCGTTTTACAGGTATAATCAATACAAAACCATTATGTATACACATCATGTCATCACTTACTGTAATGATATAAAATCAATATGTACCAGACATTACAACCATATTACGTCATTTGTCATATACAACCTGTTTTTTACCTTTACCAGTTATACCTGTGTTAAACCTGTAGGCACACTTCAAACATATTAACGCCCAATGGGCATAAAGCCATTTGTAAAGAGACAACAATTCAATTATTGTCATAAGAATTTCATTTCATACCTTGTTTACTTCATGAATGTATTTACCTCTCCACTGATTAATATTGTTATGTGATTCAACTTTTTTATTGACCTTATAGTTTTTTTTTCGCTTTATTATATATATATATACGTATACGTATATGTATATGTATATATGTGTGTGTATAAATAGTACAAACAATAAACTTACTTGTAACTACCGCCAGAGCGGTCACTGTATCCCCCACGATCACCATATCTACTGCCACCGCCTCCTCCTTGACCTAGGTACATATAGGTACATGTTATCATATAAAGTCTGTTATCTTAAAAGTAAAAAATTACAAAATATTTTAAAATTCTAAATTGTAATATTTAAAATACCTCCACCATAGCCTCCACCAGAACTATTACGGCTATAGCCTCCACTGCCTCCACCTCCACCTCCACCTCCATGACCATAACTGCTATTATAATTGCTGCTGCCACTATTTCCAGAACTTCCACTGCCATAAGTTTGGTAACTGCTTGGATTTTGTGACTGATTGTAGTCTTGGCCACTACTGGAATTGTAACTGTTGTAACTGCCATAATTGCTTCCACTACTCGGTGGTGGTTGACTATATTGATTATAACCACCACTGCCACCACTAGATGGTGGTGGGTATGAAGTATCCTGACCACCAGAAGGTGGTGGCTGATTATACTGATTATACCCCTGTTGTTGGTAATTTGAATACTCTAAAACATATATAAAACGTATTAATCATTATTAAAGAATTTAATATAAAATCTTAATTGTGTTAAATGAAAATTAAATTGAAAATTATATTTTTGGACTTATTATAAATGTTTGTGTTTTGAAATATTCGTAATTCTTATTTTTTCGACCTCAAAATATAATTAAAGATTTTTCAATCGCAATTGTAATGAGAATTTAGTATTATTAATTATAATTACAGATTAAAAAAAAAATATGCAGTACACATCGTGACAAAATATTGCAAAAATAACACAAATACTAAATATAGCATACTAAGAGTAGCATTTATATATCAAATTGTACAAAATGGAGTAAAAAAAGTAGGCCGAGACGCTTGGAATGCCGATCAATAAGTTTACGTGAGGATGTACAGAAACAGAGAACGTTAATAAAATTTGTATTTTGGTCTATGCAATTATGCACAATCATTAATTAATTTGGAACAATAGTTTTAATAATACATTATAAGCTAGATTAAATTGACAGAAGCTTCAAACGTGGCAATACAATGAATTACAGCGCTACACGCGTTACTTAAAAAATTCCTTTCGGAATGATAAAAAATCAATTTTCTACTATTATAAAGTGAATTGTAGATTTCAACGTAAAAATCTGAAGTTTTTCTACTTACGGTTGTCCGTCATCGTGCCTTCCTTCGGTAATTAAATTACTACTGGGCACGTAATGGCGGGAATGAAGCGATTTTCCAACAACGATCCGAACAGTCTACTTTCAACGGTAGAACTTAGTATTTCACTACCGGATATTGACTGTACAAGACGGAAGTCTTCTGTAATAGATGGCGTTGTTAGCCATGTGAGTTTTAAACTGTCAGTTGACTACGTAGTAATATTTATAAATTCAAATTTGAAACAATTGCTCAGTAAATGTTTCATTGTCAAAACGATATCTCTAAAATTAATTCTTTAATCAGACAAGATCTAATTAAAAAATACTTTCGATACTTCCTTAGCGAATTTCGTGAGGGAGAGAAAGTATAGAATAAAGAAATCTTTTATACTTTACGATTTTTATTAATTTTGTATCATAATACTACATGTATTTTAAATTCTCAATACAATGCATGATTTCAGTTTTGTTTGTAAACAGACCTCATTGCATTTTCATAATTATCATAAAAAACATTTTCAATATAGCGATATTCTGTCGTTTCCTACCGTCTTGTTTTTTAAATATATATATTTACATCAACAGTAATATACTGTGCTTTCATACTACTGCTTCATCCATATTTATATCTTATAATTTATTAATAAACTAAATTCATTCCTATCTAAAAAAGTTCGCAGTTTTCGTATCAAAACAACTATTGTTGAAATTATTACAAAGAATTACTTGAGAAATCTCAATGAATCGAATATGTTATGATACATGTGCAAATACAAATTATACATATACCTACATTTGTAAATATAAATATATTCCTACACATTATCGTTTCTATAATACATGATAATATTATACAATCTTATAAAAAAAAAGAATTTTACAATTTTAAATTCGAAAGATTAAAAGCAAACATCAAAATCAAATATCAAAACATGTGTACATTTTCTAAAGAAAAGATACGTGTACAAATAATTCTAGTGACATTGATTAAGCGATCAGTTATTTAAAATTATACAGCACTGCAATATGCATCTATTTTCATCATTTATGTTTCTAAAACTAGATATGTGATTTTTGATGATGAAATTTTCGGCATTCCTCTTTCGAATTCAAAATAGTAAAATTCTTTCTTTCTAAAGAAAAGAAAGAATAATTTCTAAAGAAAAGATATGTATACAGATAATTCTAATGAAATTAAGCGATTTTAGATCAATTAACTTAACGAAAAAAATAAATTTAGATTTTGCTATAAAAATTGTGATGTTAAATCAAAAGTTAGATATAAACAGAAAAGGTGAAATTGAAGATCACGAGTTGGAATGTTGAGATGGTGTTAAACCACCACTATATTCAGGGCTGTGTTTTTGTTTTTTTCTTTTTTTCTCTTTCTTACGTTTTTTCCTAGCTTCTTTTTCTTCATCATGTCGTTTTTGCTTTTTATGCTTTTTCTCATGGGTATCTGAGCCACCGATGTCCGTAGTTGTTGCCTCTTGACCACTAGGTAGTTCTCCTGGTTTATGTTTATGCTTTTTATGTTTGTTTTTGTGCTTTCTTTGTGGAGCTTGGTTAACATAACGATATTGCTCAGGCAACTACAAGAATACATAAATGCTTTTTGTTTTTGTATATTTTGATTAATAAATGTCTTTATTAGAATATGGTCACATTTACTTACAGGACCAGGATGTAGACGAAAACCAGCTAATTGAACACTGGTTAACGGTATTAAGTCTTTTCCTCCTATTGGAGGTTTTTCAATCACAGATCTTAGTGAACTGAAATATGAAGTTGCAATAATGATACTAAGGTGTGTTAAGTATATCAATCAATATGATATATAAAAAATTATATTAATATACCTATTATCCAAATGTCCAGGTCTATCTATGATTCCAGGTAAATTTGGTAGAAATGATGAAAGCTGTTCTTTTAACTTTTTCCCACTGAATTTGCTATAAGAATGTTCTAGTCCATAATAGGTCATTAAGTTTGTTGCCCCAGTGAGTTCACTTTCTCCTAAACAATTTCAATGACAAATTATACATGTATTTTATAATTATAGATTACAACACTATATAACATGATAGTACAAAATGTTACCTGGGGGTTCCTTCATTAAATAAAATGGACCACTATGGACAATGGAAGGATTTTTACCCAGGGAAATGGTTGTTTTAAGAGTCCCTGTTGAATCTTGACGTGAAACAACAGGGGATCGTGCACCCCTGGGTGATGACTTTGGTGAATATTGTTCCACTTTGCTACGAAACTGATCGCCCATCATCATCCTTTAATTTATTTCATGGCACCTTCACTACAATTAATAAGCCCTGGCAGAGAGCATGTATGACTGTTAAAGTTAGTTTTGGTTAACTGATGTATGTTTACACTGTGTGTACACTACAATCTAAACAACTCAGTGTTATTATAAAATGTACAAGCACATAACTATAAATCACATATTAAGTCTACAATATGTTTAATGTTTTCGTGATTTCTTTAACTCAATTTTACAAAATACCTGTAATAACATTACACGTTTAAAATATCACCGAAATCTACTTTTCCATAAACTAAATAAGACACTAAGTGATAGTTTTATTAACATCTTGTCTCATTGCACATTTGGTTTCTTACCATTAACTAAGAACACAATAGATATTACCATTGACTAACTAACATAGACCGGACATTAAACGGAATTTGTGTCCCAGGGTCTGAAATACCGACCAGAAAAAATCACTAGAGAACTACGTCAAACAAAATGATAAAGTTGGCTCAAGAAAATGAGATCCTTTACAGTATTGTCAATTGTATATCTATTGACTAAAGTTAGTCAATGATTTTAAGTTCGATTTAAAGATAGAAGAAAAGAGGAAAAATAGTTAGTTTCGGGTCCGTTCGACTTCAGTTAAAAGAAATAAATAGTTCATGTATATTTTAAATTCACTTTACGTTCAATTTCAATAGAGAATATCGAAAAAGATATGTTTTTCATTATATCGAAGTAAGAGTTCAGTTTAAGAGGAAGAAAAGGGTTAGTTTAGGTGTACAAAAATATATTGAAGTTACGGTTCATTTTAAGAAGAAGGAAGTTAGGTTAGATGTGTTTCAGTTTAAGAAAAAGGAAAGAATTAGTTTAGATGTGGTTCAATTTATATTAAAGAAAAGAGTTAGTCGAACAAATTGTTTTTGGTTTTTTAAAAAAAAATTTTTTTTTTTTCGTACAAGTGTAGCTTCGATATGTAGATACAATGATCTATAAATAATAAAATCACCGTACTACAAAGGAAATTTTATACTTTATTTTTAACGTTTACGTAATACAGAATATAATGGATAAATGACGACTGTTTATTAATTTCTTAACAACTGTTATATATATTCCTGACAATTTGTTTGTAACTTCGTACCAACAATTTGTTGGTATCTCCGTGGTAACTTTTGATAAGACAATTGAATAACAATGTCGCTGGAATAGACGTTGCTACAGATATGTAGCGACATCTATTTAATCTTATAAAAAGTTACCATGGAGATACTAACAAATTATTGGTTACCAAGTTACAAACAAATTGCCGAGAATATATATATAATAGTAAATAAGAAATTAATAAACCGTCGTCAGTCGTAATTCATTCATTATAAATTCTGTATCATGTAAACGTTAAAATAAATTATAAAATTTTCCTTTGTAGTACGGTGACTTTATAATTTATCAATCATCGTACCTACAAATATGGAAACGGTGGCACCATCTGTCGGTAACTTTCCCACGTAAATGCAGAGTTTCGATATGGACATGATGGCGCCATCTGTCGGTAGCTTTTTTCCCACGGAAGTGCATATGTAGTAAAGTTATAGCTTTATATATAAAATATATATTTTTTAGTAGTATCTTCAGTAATAAGCAGTGATAAGACATGAAAGAAAGAAAACACAGTAACCAGAAGAGCTACTGTGTGCTACAAAGAAATCGCGAAAGAACATATTCAATACAATAACCAGAAGGATTATTGTCAAATCTACGTTCGACGTGAA
>CAJDYZ010013401.1:11556-28356 GCA_903986555.1 Heterotrigona itama | reverse complement strand
AAACGAATTTATATTTATATAAACTGAAATAGATATTATGATAGTTAAAATCACTCTATGAATTATCGTATCTTTTATACGTAAATAACTTGAACGTTGCTTTTATTTTCGAAATTTTGTAATAGATTTTTGATTGTATTGTACAATTTATTTTATTTTTTCATTACTACTTTTCATTTATTTTATGGTTATTGAACTTTGTACACTAAAGATGTAGGTGCGAATAATGTAACCTTAATATGTGAAAGTTGTTGAATTTTAACAAACTGTACTCAACTATATAGAATACTTATGGTTTTTAATATTTATTGATATAAAAAATTATTATTACCTGTGATTGGTACATTATTAATGCAAAGTATAGGTCATGCAGATCATCTGCAGAGTAATGTAATGAATAGCTGTGGGAACTCTAATATTAGCACAAAGCTACGTGGATCCAAGTGTTCGGAGATACAGGAAGAATCTGTTAGTAATAATCGAGCTAGTGTGCTGGAGAAAGGCGATGTCAGTGTTTTAAGTGGATATAATTCAAATGATTTCAATACTCCAAGAGGCACTTTGGTCATTTGTCCAAGAAGTACAAACAACTATTCATCTGATCATAGTTTCTCTAGATTTAAACCAAGGTATTTTTCTAGTTAATTATCAAAATCTTCTATTTCTGTTTTCTTTTTCTTATTTTTTCTTTTCTTTAATCAATTATTTATTGTTATAGAATTAGCGGTGTTCCACGCAATGAATTCCGAATGGCTCGGGGAGGTAGCTCTGGAGATCGTGCCAGAGGCGCTTTGCGGGGTAGGGCATTCAAAAAAACACCTATTGAACGTGATTCCAATACAGAAACTAGCTACTATCCTACAGCTAGATCAAAATTTCAAGAATCGCTGAAGAATCAAGAAAATGTACAAGGAAAATATTATGATGACAAAAGAATAAATGGTCTGAAATATTTTTTTATTTCTAGAATGATGTTTTTATTGTATTTTAATATATAAGCTGGTATTTTTATATTACAGAAGATTCTAGAATTTCTAAACTTTTAAGAAGATTGTGTCGGGAAGATGATTATGATCATTTTATGGTATTATGCAAACAAGCACAGGAAGGTATAATAGCGCTTGAAAATCAAAAGTATATAAAACGATATTTGGATGTTATCTGTGAAAGCCTATTAGATGTATTACATACTGGTCTTGGACCAGAAGCAAAACAACAAGTTGCAAAATGTTTAGGACGTGTTGGATATGCAACTGAACAAGATTTTAAACGGTGAATGATCTAGCAATGTGATAAAACATCATATAATGAAACATTTTTCATTAAGACAATACATAACATTTTCTGATTTGTAAATCCACAGATACATGGATTGGGTCTTTAATAAATACTCATTGGAACGGAAAGATGATATAAAGTGCCTTTTAATTAAATCATTTGTTGAAGCTTTTAAATTGGATGCAGAGGCGCCAAGGCTAAAAGAATTTTCAGTGGTATTTAAGATTATTTTTCTTGTTTGTCAATTTATGTAATATAAAATAAAATATACTATATTGCTCTTTCAGCTAATGATGTCACAATTACAATCAACGCTGGAAAATGTTGATCGATCCGATCTATTGGTAGCAACAGTGGATGCTATATTACTAATAATGGAGTCTTATCCTGAAACATTTTCAAATCATTTCCGTGATACAGTTGATATATTAGTTGGTTGGCATATCGATTCGACACAGCAAAAGACAATTGCAGCTTACGCCAGTCACAGTTTACAAAGATTACGAACTTTCTGGATAGCGGATTTACAATTTACTTTGACTTTATTAGGACAATTTTTAGAGGATATGGAAAGCTATGATGAAGAATTATCTGTACCAGAGTATGGCAGAAGTTCTCCTGGAGATGAAGCATCTCCCACACCTAGAGAATGTATTCGACGCATTACATCTTTAATTTCAGTGTTTAATACAGTTACGAAAAGTATATCTGAGCATTTGAATCCTAATCTTACGCCAAATGTGCAATGGTCATTTTTATCTGATTGCTTATCAAAAATGTTGAAAACAGTCGTTAAAGCGATCGAATTAGATGACGATGAGATCTGGCTTTCAAATTTTACTATTACACCTGAGATAGCCAATGAATTATTAAAATATGTCAAAAATATAGACATTGCGCCATCAAAAAATTCCAATAAATCGGAACTATTCGAAGAGGATATTATTAATATGTTTAAATCTTTGAATTTGAATAAAAATGAGTTAAAGAATCTAAAGCAGGACGTTGAAAAAAATGCTTCAATGAAAGAGAAAGAAACATTGTTAAATATAATACGATGGATGGAGCTAAAAGCGAAGAAAGATATAGATTTAACAGAAGAAAAGGAAGAGCTAATAATTGTTGCAAATGAATGCGCATTTTTATTGTTAGGTCATCTTCAGAGTCGTATCACAAAAAACCATGACCTACTTTATAAATTTATTGATCTTCAATTGAAGAGGATCAACATCTTCTGGGATGATACAATAATTTCCATGTTAAATACTATTTCAAAAATAATAAAAGAAGTCTCTGCAAATTTGCCTCTGGAGCTAGTACATAAATTGCTTGGAAAAGATTCTGTGTTACTCAAATTGAGATTCCGTGATTCAATTTCTATCCAAACCGCCAGTCTCGGAGTATATCATAGTCTCCTTAGTCTAAAGAATATTCCATTATTGCAGGAATCATATCGCTACATATTGTCGGATTTGGAAATTGCTTATAAACTTATCTTAACAGATATCGAAAGTTTAGTAACAGATAATCCATTGACAGATGGTATCAAATACAAAAAGAATGACGCAGAAATCGTAGTTACCTTTCTATTAAGAGCTCTTTCTGATATAGGTAAACGTGAATATGTCATAAAATATGAAAGTAAGTTTATTGTATATCATTTATCAATTTATTTTATTATATATTGTTTCTAGCAAATGCAAGTAATTCTATCATTGGTATGTGGGCATTAAAACCAAGTATTTTAGAACTGTTGGCAGTCAAGCTAAAACCTTACGATAGCAGTTTATCATCAACTAGTCCGTTTTTGCAATATAGCATTTTGTATTTGCTGTACGCGCATTGTTCTAGGTAAAACATGAAATGAAAAGAAAAGATTCAGTTGACTAATATTAATTTAGCAGTTTTGATTATGCTACGTTTTTATTCTAGATATAATCATTTCGTGCCAAGTTCAAGCTTAATAACTGGTACTATTGCTTGTCGTCCAATAGATATGTTCCCAGGAGCATTGGATGTTCCAACAACATCACCTACTAGCGGTCATCTCTCTATAATTCTAAACTTAATAGCTAAAAGTTATAATGAATGTACGCCAGAGCAAACATTATTGCTTTTATCAACATGGATGCAAGAAATTTGTATACAAGCGGAAAATTACATTGGCATTTTAAGCAAAACAAAGGAATATGAGAATGTTCTTGCAAGTCTTGTTGCTTGTGGAGCTACTATCGATCGAGATATTTCTATTGCCGTTTGCAATCTCTTCGAAATTTTAATGAGTGCGAAGAATGTTACTTGGAAAGAAGAAATGTATGCCTGCATTGTGGACTTGGTGATGTTACATTTAACTTCGCGAGACGAAATCGTACGAGACAAGTATGGTTCGCTGTTGACTCAGATACCTTTAAATATAGTGATACCAAAACTCAACAGAGAATGCTTATTATCAGAAACGAAGGTGAGTTTATGAGACATATATGAAGCTTGATTTACTTAAATTATTTTCTTTCTGTTACAGAAATATCAAGGAATTAAAAATTACTCGACCGAATCTTTAATTCTTGCTCAAAGATTACACATGCGAGGAACCAATACTGGAGAGATGCAAGCACAACACTTCAGGACTTATATGGCTTTTTTGTTGCAAGAACAATATCTAGATGCATCTGGGTTATCAGAAATATTTACCTTATGTTGGCCAATCGTGTAAGTAAAGATCGACAAAATTAATACCAAGTTTTAGTCGTACGATCTAATGGTACAATTGTATTTATATTTATAGATCTGAAAGCGAGACTACTAAGAAAATGTATCGTTTAGCACTAATAAATAGATCTTTCTTATATTTTTGGGCTGGTTTTGAAGCAGCCCAACATTGCGTGACGAACAAACTTCGTACTTCATTAGGGAAGCCTCAAGAAACGTTTACGTCAATCGAAAGCGCTCTGAAGACCTTAGCACGTGAAATATCATACAGCTCTGAAACAACAAAGAAAAAGAAACGAGGCTTGGATCATCTATTGAGTGAGCATACTCGCGTACGATTATTCATTGAATTTCTTGAACATCTTGAGAGAGTAATACATAATGCGGCGGAAGGTTGCGCTATCGCTCTGGTACCATTGTCGAAACCAGTTAGAACATTCTTTCATACGAATAAATCGACTTGCAAAGAATGGTTGAATCGTATTCGATTGGCATTGTGTGTGGTGTCGTTACATTCTGGATTAGCTAGCAGCGCTCTGAGAAATAGTCAGAGACTATTGGAGGATCTAAATAACAGCGATAACACACAAGGTATCGAATTTGAGAGGGCAACACTCTGTACGGCACAAGCTATGGTAATGCTGGGGGAAGCAGAAGCGTTACAGGGACTTTACGTTTACACCAAGGAGAAAGATCGAAAATTCCCGTGGTTAAAAGCTGCCATGGAAGAAGCTGCAAATCGTTACGAATCAGCTGCCGAAGCGTATAAATTGATCATCGAAGAACATGTGCGAGTTGCGAACAATCGACTTGGAAAAGATGTGGACCAGGATGAAGAGGCGGAAGATATAGCCGATGGTAACAATGTCGAAGGCACTAGCGGGAATGACGATGTTTCTGATGGGAAAAGTAAGTGTTTTAAAGCCGAAGGAGATAATCAAGTACTTGGTTTTTGCATGCAACGATTATCTCATTGTTACGAAGCCGTTAGCGACTGGAGCCGCTTGGACGCATGGAAACAGCAAGAGGCTGAAATCTTTGCCCGAGATAAAAATGCCATTCTCAGGAAACAGTTATTTACAGAAAGCAGTGTTTGTCAACAAGCGAAATGTTTGAAAAAATTCGAAAATGGCGAAAACATATGTTTAGATGATCTAACCGATTGGAGCTTATTAGACGGAGGAATCAGTAAAACGGCGAATTGGAATTGTGCAAAAACGCTGGTTGAATGTGGCAATACCTTGACTAACATTGCGCTCAGGATACACATAAATGAATATAAAAATTACTTTGAGGAAGAAATTGAACGGTGCCGGAAAGTGGCAGCTAAGATCATGGAGGAAGGTCTAAGAAACGTACCTTCCGAATATTTAAATGAGTCTATATTAGTACGATTTTCGGCAGATGGATTGAAAAATATGCTTTCCGGTAAAGAGGAGAATATATTTGAATTATATAAAAGCGAAAAGCTTGATCACATGGACTCGAGCGTATTGACACGAACCCTATGGTGGTCGGAATATTTTGGCAGAGTAAGAAAGAGTAACAATCCTGAAACACGATTGGATAACAGCGACGTGGCTGATTTGAGATTGCACATTGTTCGAATTGCTAGAAAGGAAGGTAACTTCGAGTTAGCGAAACGAGAGTTGCTTAATTATTTGAGATCCGAGCGGGAGCTCTGTCAGTTTGAAGGAGGCGAACGAAATTACATTAATGCCGATTTCGATCAAGCAACTGACGACGCCCTGAAAAACGTGATGCACGTGAAATGGTCGAAGAATAATATACGCGCGTTCCGTGAACTTTCAAAGTTGCTGTACGACATGGAACGGGTCAATAAAGCGTTGAAAGTATGTAGCGCAACTGCACTCGGCATATCACGAACTATCGTCGATGGGGAACAGTCGGCTGATTTACGTGAGAACGGTACAATCCTACTTTTAACTCTTGGCAAGTGGATACAGCAAGAAGTGGGCAGCATAGAAAACGGCCAGTTGGAGCAGTTGCTCGAGTTCGAAGCTGCTCATAACGACGGCTTGATGAATAAGCTATTCGGACCCACCACGAGTTCAATACCTGTATCAGATATGATAATCGGCAGATTGACGCAACTAGGTGTCAATCAATGTCCCGATTTACCGCTCGCCTGGTGCAGCTTCGCGAGTTGGTGTTACAAATGGGGAAGAAAGATCGTGGATAATTCAAATTCAGGTCAATTGACTGACGCGGACAGAGCAACCATACGAGAATTATTACCATTCGATACAAGCGAATCTGACTTGAATGCAATCTTCTCAATCTTGTCTCAAAGCAAAACAATCCCCGAAGACGAGGGCGAGATAACAGACACTTCCAATGATGTTAATACTTCAGACATGATAGAGAATCAATTACGCAGCGTGCCGATATTAAGTCGTATCAGTGCCGATCGCCTCGTGACATTGGTTGATATATGGAGGCAGGCACAGAAGAGAATTTATTCGTACTACGAACTTTCTGCGAATGCATATTTCAAGTACCTGCAGCTTGCCGCAATTAAAGAGGCCAACGATTGTGCTACCATCACAGCTACACTCAGATTACTGCGATTAGTTGTGAAACATGCTCTTGAATTGCAGAACGTTCTGGAGTCTGGACTTTCGTCAACTCCTACTGCTCCATGGAAAGAGATAATACCCCAATTGTTCTCTAGACTCAGTCATCCTGAGTCTTACGTGCGCACCCGAGTATCCGAATTGCTGTGCAGAGTTGCGGAGAATTCGCCACATTTGATTACATTCCCAGCGGTGGTTGGAGCGGTTTCTGGCCAGAAGAAAAATTGCGACAAAGTTCTTTATGAGAAAACGGAGACTGATTCGTCTCAGAACGATTTAGATTTCATAGAAGAAGAAGAGGAGATGGGCGCCGAGAGTTCTGCCTATCAAGACGAGCAAGAGAAATTTATGGATTGTTGCTTCTCACAGCTGGTAGATTGTCTGTCGAACAGGATTCAAGATTCCATTGAACAAGTGAAAATACTTGTCAAGGAATTGCGCCGGATTACGTTATTATGGGACGAGCTGTGGTTAGCAACGCTGTGTCAGCATCACACCGAAATATCCAAACGATTTGAACAACTTGAAATGGAAGTACAAAAAGTGCAAGATAATTCTTGGTTGACCACCGAAGAGAAGGAGAAGTTAATTGCAGAAAAGCACAGGATCATATTGAAACCAATAGTTTTTATACTAGAAAATCTTTCGGCTATGACTTCTGTTCCGGCTGAGACACCGCATGAAAAGAGTTTCCAGGAGAAGTTTGGTCCTTCGATAGAAGAAGCAATCAGTAAATTAAACAATCCGAAAAATCCGGCAAAACCACAGATTGCGAGTATATGTTTGAAACAACTGGAAGGGAAATTAGCTCAACGTGTACATAGACGAGCTGCGTATTCTCTTTCTATGAATGATATCAGTCCAGTGTTAGCCAATCTGAGAAACACCTGTATTGCTATGCCAGGTGTTGCCGCAAACGATAACAAAATTGTCACTATAGAATCTGTAGATAATAACGTTCAAATATTACCGACCAAAACGAAACCGAAAAAGCTCATGTTCCACGGTTCTGACGGACATGTATACACGTATCTATTTAAAGGCCTGGAGGATCTTCACTTAGATGAAAGAATCATGCAATTCTTAAATATATGCAATACTATGATGTCGAAGAAAGGCGATTCGAAAAAAGTATATAGGGCGCGTCATTACTCAGTTATACCACTGGGCCCTCGATCTGGATTAATACAATGGGTGGATGGAGTGACACCTTTATTCGTTTTGTACAAAAGATGGCAACAGAGGGAGAATGCAATGCTTAATAAAACTGGCAGTTCTGCGGTACTGAGACCGTCCGAGCTATTTTACAATAAATTAACTCCGCTTCTGAAAGAACGGGGAATCGGTCTGGAAAATCGAAAAGAATGGCCTGTTCAAGTTTTGAAACAAGTTCTAGCTGAATTAATGGCCGAAACTCCCAAGGATCTGCTGGCAAAGTTAGTTCTGTTTTCTTTCCTTAATCTCATTACACACCCATTTCTCCTCTCCGTTTCCTGATTACTCCTTCCTACATAGGAGAATTATTTAACAATATTTTCTGTTCTTTGTTTGTCGTTATAGAGAGATTTGGTGTAATAGTATAAATGTTGGAAGTTGGTGGCAAGCAACCAAAAATTACTCCTACTCGGTGGCCGTAATGTCAATTATCGGCTATATCATCGGTCTCGGTGATAGACATTTGGATAATGTATTAGTTGATCTCAATACTGGCGAGGTTGTTCACATTGATTATAATGTTTGCTTCGAGAAAGGCAAGACTTTACGTGTCCCAGAGAAGGTACCGTTTAGAATGACTCCAAATATTAGAACAGCTCTAGGAGTGACTGGAGTCGAGGTACAATAATTCTTTATATCGTTATTATGATGTTATTATTATATGTATATACAAGTAAAATACGGTATCTATTTTTCAGGGCATATTTCGTTTAGCTTGTGAACATACGCTTCGAGTGATGCGCCGAGGGCGAGAAACTTTGCTAACTTTGCTCGAAGCGTTTATATACGATCCATTGGTCGATTGGCGAGCTGGTGCAGACAACAGCATTGCAAGTTACGGAGCCTGTCAAGCTAGAGCACGGTGTACAGGAATTGGAAGAAAACAATTGGAACAAGAACTAACACGAGCTATGTTTGCCGTTCGAACAGCAGAAATGCGTGCCGAATGGTTAGCAAATAGGTTGGTAAATTAACAATTAAATTTTATCTTTATTGTAATAATATTATTGTATATTTTATCTGTATTTATATTGATGAATTCTTAGAGACGAGTTGGTAAAGATCTTTCCATCATTGTGCCATCATTTGAATTGTTGGGTGGAGGCAACAGAAATCACGCGTCAATGTCAAGACTTGTTACAAGACAGACACCAACAGCTTGCTCTAGTCAAGGAAGCACAAGCAATGGGACGTAATCATCCACTATACTCCGTAATAAAGCGTTACAATTCTTTTAAAAGAGCACGTGATGCTCATGAGAAAGCGAGAACTGGATTGAAAGAAAAGATTGACGATTGTGAAAAGCAGATTAATATGCATAACGTAAGCTTCATCTATTCGCTTATTTCATTTATTTTGAAGAGATTAATTGTTGTCTCGTTATTTTAGCTGGCTCTTTCAGCCGTGCGAGGCCCGCAATTAGGACAATGGTTGGCAGAATTAGGAACACCTACGAATCAAGAAGATCATGTAGTTTTTGATCTTGTCAAAGAATTCTTACAGAATGCTGGCCAAAGTCAAATGATACTTCAGTGTGAGCAATCAGAAAATGAATTAACACAATTGGCTACGCAACAATCTATTCTAATACGAAATTGTTTGGATCTATTGAGTCAGTATTCAGCGATTTGCAGCCTATATCCACTGAGTAACATGTCACAACATCGTACCGTACTTTATCACGGTTGGGCTAACAAACTTTTAAACACTGGATGTGTCGAAACGTGTCGCGAAGTTATGATGCAATTTGAGAATACTTTTGATCCAATCAAAAGTTCCAACAATCAGCAAGTTCAACAGATAATAGCGTTCTCTTATCAAATGCAAGCAATTCTAAACGATGCAAATGAAAGACTAAAGAAAGCATATGAAAGAATGGTATCAGAGGGATTGCCAGAATCAATCACTAGAATAGAAAAAGCATATGGAGAATCAAGAGTGCAGATACAGAGTTTCCTAAGACGAGAAAAAGGGGCAGAAAGAGCACTTGAGTGTGTTAACATAACTGCACTCTGTGCTTTAAATAAGAGATATTTAATGATGGAAGGTGCTGCTAAATGTGCAGGGGACTGTCTCGTTGATCTTACGTCCAGAGAAGGAGATTGGTTCTTGGATGAAATGCGTTTAATGTCATCGTTAATTGCTGAGCTGGTTAGCTTGATACCTGAATGCCATAAAACTAACAATGATCCCAAGATATCTCTCATATTAAAATGTTTAAGAGGATCCGATTGTATCTATAAAGGACTGCAGGAACTTAATTACAATTTTCATACGATCATTTTGCCTGAAGCAATGAAAACAATTATAACGGAAGAGCCAACTGTGATTAGAATGATAGGGGAACTAACAGAAATAATTGTATCATCCGGTATACCACTTGGTGAAATTTTAGGACAGTTGGAAATGCATCTGAGATTTACTGTTATGGAAATGGAAAGTCCTCATGCAATGATACAAAATGTCGTAAATAACATGAGGCTGAGATTCGAGGCAATGTTATCTCGACCTGCTGAAATTCAGGAACCGAATCAAGATGAGACATTGACGCCTGGTCAAATGCTTTTGATGGGTTTCAATGGCTTGTTCGAAAAGCTTCAGATGGAAGGTAACGCGTTAATCGCTACTTTGAGTACGCTGGATATTCCCCCATCCTGGAGAAAAATTGATCAAATTCGAGAAGCAAAGGAAATGTCTGCGCCAATATTCAATAAAACAGCTTGTCAGGTGTTAGAGGATATATTTTTGGTTAAACGTTTGCATACAATACAAGAATTTTTCATGATGTGTAGAGATATTGCAACTGCGTTTAAAGGCGGTTTAGCAAACATTTACGATGACGAAAGACTAAACAAACCAATAAGAATCTTTACAGCGGATTACGTATCACGACAGTTACTCGGCGTCACTTCTCAAACACTAGCCATCGCACTCTGTTTCTTACTGCAAAGAATGGGTTTAAGCGTTACTACCGAGATCGAGCAGAGAGATATCGGAGCTGAGAGTAAAGTTTCGATAGAAGAATTATGTAGAAAGGTCGTCGATCTATGTTTGAAAAGAGGTCTCTTTTCTGGATCTGTTCTTGCTCAAGCCAGTGCTCTCAGTAGCACTCTCGAAAGTGCTTGGAGGAGAAAACAAAGTGCTAGATTTGCTCAACAATGTGTAGAAGTAGCTAGGGCTAGCATGCAGAGACTTCAGCTACAGCTAACAGCTCATCATTGGTTGCACGAGGATAGTCTACTGATGAGATCAAACGTTAATTTAATGAATCCTTTGAGTGAGTAATGAATCCTTCTCTGTTGGGACATTTTCTTTCCTTCCTTCAAAATTGTGCAGTTTTGCTCCTAAATATTTATATTCCTATTTTTCTTTTCAGATCGTTCTGGATTTATGTTAGAACTTCGTAAAACAGCAACAACACTGTCTGCTTTGCAGTCTCGAGTATGTGAGGCACGAGACCAGCAACAAAATCTTGTTTCTAGCGCAGTGCAACGATTGAAGTGGGCTGCTGGAGCAAATCCAGCTCTCGGAGAAGTTATGTCTGCATTTGATAACGCGGTGCTTTTGTCTTGCGAGAAACTAACTCGACAGCATAATCTTGCGTCTAGTGTTATCAATACCTGCAATTCTATATTACATTATGAGGCTTTAAGAACTAGAACGTCCGAAAGTGTGACACACGATACGAATTTCGTTAAACTAATTAAGCACTGGGAAGAGAGCTGCATTTTAACAATGAATCTAAACATCACAGTAACCGCGATTGAAGAGAGTCTAGTCGAATTGTTACATATGGAAAGCAATGTTGATATGAACTGGCTAAAGCAGGCCGAAAGATTCATTTCCGAGGCAATACTTGATGTTCAAAAGAAATTGCAAGAAAAACAGGAGGGCCTGCTCTCAGCTCAGGAACGTTTGAGAGAACAAGTCTCGAACTTGCAAAGTGTACTGACCGAACATCATAGATTAATGTCAGACGTTCGGATATTGTTACGAACTATGGTGAAACAAGAGAATATTGACGGCTTACAAGAATTTCTTTCTTCGTATCGGTCGTTTACTGAGAGCATATCAGCTGTCGTAAAGGAACTTGAATCTGAAAATTTAGATGTAAATAGAGGAAGAACGATTAAAGAAGAATTGGAGAATATGACAACCGTAGTACCAAATTTGTACAACGAGTTATTAGAGTTTGCCAATGAGAGGAAAATAAACCCAATAAAGATGTCTGAGAAACAAAAGGATATAGATAAAGAAAAGGAAAGAGATCGCGAAAGAGAGGGCGAAACTGAAATTTCGATAATTAATTCAATGAAGAAGAAAGGGAAATTGATGAGGCAGGAGGGTATATGTTACAGTCCTAGGAAAGGAGTTCCACCGACCCGAGATCCAACAACAGGAAAAGGTGAGCTTATTGAATTTTACAGCGATTACGTAATTTCTGTCTCTCATTTTTCTTCATTTATTCTTCATAGCTGTACAAGAGCGAAACGCGTATGCACTGAATGTTTGGCATCGCGTACGGATGAAGCTAGAAGGATGCGATCCTCATCCAACAAGGAAGTATACAACGGCTGAGCAAGTGGAATACGTGATACGCGAAGCTCAGAGTACTGACAATTTAGCCCTTTTGTACGAGGGTTGGACACCATGGGTCTGAACGAAAACGGATTGACGCAATCGCGTCGATGGTTTAATGCTCGTTACACACGGTACCCGAGTTCGTACCGTTCTTCGCTCCATGCTCGACGGAGTTAGCTCTCTGTCCGACCAGGTGTGAAGTACACCTTCGTTGTCACCTGGAAGAGAAAGTTCATGTCTGTAAGGAAGCCGTTTAAGTTCGGCAGCGCGCACTTGCATACAGAGAAATTCCAGCGCGATTCACGATCGAACTTCGATTCTGGCACCGATTCTATGATTATCTCAAAAATCTCGTTAACAACGCGTACTCTGCGATATATCTACCAAGGTTTTTCTTCTTTCCTATTTTCTATCTACGTAACCTTTGACTGTTTTCCTTTTGATCAAAAGTAGATTAATATGCAATAGTCGGGAAACTGAAAGAAACAGAACAGAACAGAACAGAGAGAAAAGCGCGCACATACTGCTTACTGCAAACAAAGTAGCAAAGGATCCCATCGACAATTAAGTTAAAAGATGAAAGGAAGAAAATATAAACCGACGTGAAACTGACTCAAGTCAGCGGTCTTATTATTACGTATATTGCTTGTATGTTTAAATGTCAATGTTAGATTTGGGAAAAGCATAGAATCTGCCGCATCTTTAAAATGATAAAAAAAATAACGACAGAATGTTTTGACAATGATGCGGAGAAGCTCGATGACGAATAACGCGACGATGGTGACACTGCCAGAGATATTCGCTCGAAAGAACCCTTTTTTTTAATGATCTCTATTATTTATTTATTTAAGTAAACGTATTAATTCGGTTGAATTTTATAATTATAAATTAATCTTGGAAGAAAGGATGTGTTACCATTCGCGAATGATTAAACATACATTTGGAAATTCAGCGGGACCAAGAACGATATGTCACTGTCGAATCGCGTGCAAGATAAACGAAAGTATCGAGATACTTTGAATTGAAGACAAAGTGTATGTTTCATGTTTGTATTCGCTATTCAATATTAAGGTATCATGATCAGCACTCTTTTTTTTCCTAAAGTGGGAGTACATGTTTTTCCGAAATTTCAATTGATAATTGTCCAAATCATACAAATTTATATGAAATTTACATGAAATCGTAAGTATTATCTCTTATATTTGGCATAATCTGTCATATTAATTGATTTCAACTATTATTATACAACAATTATAGTAATCAGTCAACATGCAATAGTTTATAAAGAAGGAAATCTTGCGAAAAATGATATTACAGATGTAAAACAAAATTTGTTTCTCTTCATATTAAATATATAAATACTTGGTCATCGAAAGCATCAGTTGATCATAGCATTTTCTCTTTTTTTTTTTTCTTTTGAGAGGGAAAGGGGGAGGAAGGGAAGGTCGTAGTTTGTAACTAATAAAGTTTACGATATATATAAAAATTATGAAAAAGATGTATTCCCTTCGGTTTAATTACACTTTTGAGAAACAATCATGTCTATTATTCATTTACTTCAGACTCCTATTTAGAAATTACATTATGATTTTTCCTATTCTATCTTTCCTGATAGAATAAATCATGTCTAAGACTTTTTCCAAGGTATTCTTTCTAATTTTTTATGATACTTTTCTCTTTATTTTATCTCAGTTTTCATAAATATCTTAAAATGTACATTATTTTTTTGTTTCAAGTTCTTACCACTTTTTCTCCTAATTCTGTCGAAATTGTAAATCGCTGTTGCATCAAAGAGAGTGAAACCATAAAAAATACAACTTTCAATAAAGGAACAATAAATCTTTTTTTAATAAATTATATCATAATTTGAATTCTATAGTACAATATCGAAAATGTTAAAGTTATATTACATTATATATCACGTTATTTTTCTTACTCTATTTGTATACAGTGTACATGATTAATTCCTACGACTAATTAAAGAACTGCCCAGATTTTACATTGCTTATATTGGAATTTATATTCAAATGTTAACGCGACTACTATTTATCGAAAATGTAGGGCATGAATCATCTGTAAAATTTATCAAAGCAAAAATTTCGATTTTCACATAAGCATTCCCTGTAGAACATGTATAAATGAAATTTCATATTATTATTTCGTTAAATTTGAAATTTTAAATCACTAAGTTATATTAAGATGTAATTTCACATCAGTCTCTTTCTATACATTATCTTTTTTTAAATGACATCAGCAACTTCGTTGCGATAACATGATATAGTACCGTTGGCCAAAATTATCACCGAATCTAAATTGTCATAAATTAACTCTTTTATGGTTTTACATCTATTATATTGGCTCAATCAATAAAGAAATTTTATCTACAAAAAGTTTCAAGTATCTCGCTTTAAAAGCTGATCAATTTGTGTTTTGTACATTTCTTTGACATCTTGAAGATCCAAACGCAGTTCCTGATTCTCTTCCATTTTTTCACCGTACATTTGTAACAACGCGTCATATCTAGTTTGTATTTCTTGTAAGCTTTCGTTTAAAACTGCAACGTTCATAACCTTAACATTTAATTCTTCGATCTTTAAAGTTAATGTTGATAATTCTGAATTCAGCACATCTCTTTCTATGTTACGCCTCGATAATTCCCACTGAAGTTGTTGTATTTCACCTAAAAATTTAAAAAAACTATATTAATATAATTATTAATATTATAATAATTAACTATATAACTAATTATATTAATACTATCAAGTATCTAAATCAAACATATACAGTTTATCACTGATAGATATCTAAACTCGCACCATCTTTTTGCTTCAATTGAGCTTGTAAATTCTCAAATATAGAAGTACTGCTAGATCCTGCTCTGATAGTATCAAATGCTACTGTATAGCTTTCAGATTTGTTTTCGGTAATGGGATTACATAACTGAAATATAAAAATAAAATTTTTTAATTCTAATTCTGGTAAAAAGGAAAATAAAGAAGCAATAATCACTACATATATGCACACGCATTACCGTCCAAATATTGTCTATTTCTGTGTTCACGGAATCTTCTTGTTCTGTGCTAGGGGTAGGACTAAGCCGTTCGTTGTCTTCAATATTTTGCTGTTCTGACATTGCATGATTTTTTCTCCTTTCTGCATCCGTGGCTGCTTTTTCTACAGATAATTTATTTTCTAACGCAATAATTTCTCTTTTTAACTCCATTATTTCTGAAGTATGAGATTGGTCAAGTGTTTCTATCGTTTGTCGTTGCCTAGAAATAGAATGTTATCATCGACTTTTTACAAAGATTGATAATTTTTCTTACCTCACATTTTGTTCAGTGAGCTTTTCCTTTTGTATTACCAATTCATCGTACAATTCTTGTAACCGCGTTCTTTCATTCTCTTTGGCAATAAGCTTAGCTTCTAATTGAGATATTTTAGATTTTAAATTAATATTCTCTTCCTTAAGATAACGATCCGTCTCAAGTAAATTTTCTATTTTTGTTTGTAATTCGATATTCTTGTCTGATAATGTCTTTTCTTGTTTCATGAAACTATTAGTTTTGTGTAATAAATTTGCCTGAATTTGTTCCAGTTGTCGCAGTAAAGGTTTTGTAGCCGTTGATACAGATTCTGAAAGTTCTTCGCTTCTAGCTTCAGCGGCTTCTAAACGTTTTAGTAATTCACTATTTTCGTGCTTTAAAAATTCTTCCTTTCTACATCGAATATAAAAGACAAAAAAATAAATACATCGAAAACTTATTAACAATTAGGAGAGAAGAGAATATTTCGTAGAGAACACTTACTTCACATGCATTTCCTCAGATTCTCTTAATTTGATTTTTAATTCCTCTACTTGCACAAGTAATTGACATGATTCTCCAGCGTTAGTTGTTGCTTCTTTCAATTCTGCTTCTGTTGCAGTCAAAATTTTCTTTGTTTCAGATAACTCCCTGAAATGTACATTAATTGTACGTAATTACAAATCATAAACATTAAAAATACTTTTACCAACATTTTTGTTGTTTCCAAATTTTTTTTATAAGTTTCGGTATTTTGCATCGCATTTTCTAATTGTTTTTGTAACGTTGTTACTTCTTTTTCTAGTGTTTTTGTTCGTGCTGTTAACGAATAAACAGCATCTATCTGAGATAATTCAACTTCTTCTTTTGCACGTAATGATCTTTTTAAACGTTCTAATTCTGAAGTTTGTTCTTCTATTTGCTCCCTGCAAATTTCATGTTGAAGTATCGTATTATCTTATATTTGTCATTCATTTGCATTTATTCTTTTATTGTTATAATTAAAAAAAGAAAACGAAAGGAATATACGTACTTTTGACTTTTTATTAAAGCATCATTCTCTTTTTCCTTAACTCGCAATTTTTTGATAATGTTACTGTGTTGAAGTTGTTGTT
>CAJDYZ010013399.1:15462-34326 GCA_903986555.1 Heterotrigona itama | reverse complement strand
TTCCTTGCACTTCTTGGAGATCGCAGAACGTGCACAGGGACGGAGAGATTCGTTAGCCCGGGAAAGTGCTAAGTATTATGAAAATTCCAGCTCTTTGTCTTTTTATCTCTCTACACCGGTGCGTCTCTCGCTCGTCAAGTCTTGTCCCTCCCCTGTTCCAAGATCTCTAGCCACTCATCGCGAAGTTCGAAGACATCGTCGGATGGGTAAAGCTCTCACTGGTAGTTTCCGACTTACGAAACGGCGACGTCCAAGTTGTTTCTTCATCTTGCGGTCCAGAGATATCGAACAATGCCGGGGAAGTGGAATTCCGCGTTAAGGAAATAGAGGGAAAAGCAGCCGGGGACTTTCGAACTTTCGTCGAATTTTCGGCGAATATCTCGTCCCGATTCAACGCTCGCGGCTCTCGCGATTACTCATTACTCGCCGGCGAACTTACAAATTGAGCACGTAAGGCCGGATCGAGCCGTCACGCGGGAATAATAATCGGCCGCGGTTGCTCTTTGTCACGCGTCTTCACGGTGAATTCCCGCGGTCGACGCCCGATCGAACGACGACAATGACCGTTAGCTCGATGACCGAAATATATACAACGGAGGAGCGTGTGCCGCAGGATAATGATTCCGAACAATGATTCCGAACCAGTAGAAAATTTATGCGCGATTTATCGGGGCCACGCGCGCCAATGGGAAATTTATTTCCTGGCCGAAGGGCAGATTGCCAAAATTGTAGCGCCGCAGCTTCGTGAATAATCCTTCCGCCTTCTCCGATCGTTGTTCTCATTTTCGGGGGATTAACGTGCCGTGCCGACCATCACCGATCCAGGCCAACGAGAGGAAGTCCAGGTTTCAGATAGGCACGTACGCACCGTCGAATAATAGCTGGCGACACTAATTACTAGATTCGGGGAATATATGTGGAAATTTGTATATTAAAAAAAATTATTTATCGCTGTCTAGGATCATCATGAAATGATGTAATGCAATGTTTAACACTTTGGACAAGATTGTGATCGTCGTTTTCTCAATTATTCGCTCGAGTTCTGATCAGAGAGCTCTTTAAACGTGGAAATTCAAATTGATCTAAGCTGTGAATGGTTAATTTCTGAGCGTGTCTGAAAATTTCGTGATGTTCATAAAGGATCAGTGGAATATTATATCACTTTTTATTTTATTTGAAATAACTCATCAAGTGGAAAAGTGTATCTAATCCCCACCATTCTTTCAAAACAGTTCCAAAACAGTTACACTGCAGTTATGTAAGTTGTTCGACTTTGATTTCATTGTTTCTATACCAACTTCATGATTTACGTAGTAATTTTTTGAATTTTGATTTAATATAATGTAGTGTAATTTAAGAAATGGAATCTGAGTAGAAATTTATTTCATTTGTCATGTACTGCGACAAATATTTTTGTTTTGCACACAAAATTCTAATTTCCTAGAAATTATTTATGAGCAAGTTTTCATTATTTAATTCGATTGATTCACGATGAATGCATTATTAAATTAAATGCACTAAATATTCCATCATACTTAGTAGTTACAACTTATTATATTAAATTATCATACAAGTTATTTAAATTTATTTCGTATCTTATAATTGCATTTTAACATCGCCGTTTGACTTTGAAAATGTTCGGTGAATTCCTTTCAATGGAAAGTGTATCCTTGCAACAAGTGTTACATTCACGTCACTAGTTCTTTTCTTTTCGAAGGAAAATAATTATTAGAATCTCTTAAAAATACTGCCAACTTTCGAATCTGATCGCCTGCAATTGGCTGAGATAGTGCGCGGCAGGCCACAGAGATTGAAGAAAGAAAGGAGAAACGAGAGGGAAATCGCGAAGAACGATTCGACTTCCGGCCGTGCCAGTGGAAGCCTTATTACGCGTTTCTGCTGAAGCAACCCACCGCTTTGCACGGATCCTGCGAAGTGGCGAGGGTCGCGTCAACCGAATAACCAGACCATAAACCACCGGGGGCCACGGCAGAGAAGCACGAGGCGGTCGAGCGCTCTCTTGCAGGCCGACTGCTCGAGCCCGTTTACGTCACCCGTAAACTGGTATCCTGTGGATTTCGACGAGCAAATACACTCGTAGCTACGGTGCCACGTAAACTTACGAGTCGAGACGCGAGCTGATGCATTCTGTTTCCCTGGACGGTTTCCCTTCTTTCGTCCTTTCTTCTCGCAAAGAATGTAATTATAAAACCGACGTTTATTCGAAAGCGCTTCAGTTCGTCCGAATTTACTTATTTATCGTTCCCCTTAGGGACCACCAAGTTCTTAGAACATTCAAGCATCATTTATGTCTGTTTTATGTTTCTCCTTCCATTAATTCTATATGTACTATCGAATTTATTTACCATTCTCGTCTTTCGCGCTGCGGCTAACAACCATTATTATTATTATTATTATTATTATTTTTTTCAATAACATCCGCGCGCGAACGTTTCGACGCGTCCGTCTTGCGAGAAGCAGAACGTTCGATCCCTCGATCGAACCAGGAGCGAACGAGGTAAACGAGGAACGGGCCATTTCAGCCCGGCCATTTGCGCATAGACATCCCTATGAATAGAGTCCCGGAAACTATAGTCTGCCATTTGGAACCGGGAAAACACGAGGTACCGGCCAGGTAATGACAGTTATTAGCAGGGTATGACAGTGATGTAGTAATGGCACCGTCGTGATTGACGGTCGTCGACTAAATCTAATTGCTTGTAATGCGTTTCATGTTTTGTCGGGGCCGCGCGCGGACGATATGAAATTTTGATATTCGTGATACGATCGTTTCTGGGCGCGACGTGCACGCGTTTACAGTTGGAGCTCCGCGAAAGGGCAAGGTCGAACGAGTGTAAGTAAAACGAAACGCCGTTCGATTCGGTATAATTCGCGAATAAATTAATAAATTATTCGTTATTTATTTGCCGCCGCCGTTCCTTTCAACGTTGTCTCGTTTTCGCGATTATTGCGGCGATACATTCCGATGTAATATTCTGCACGTTTACCAATTTTGGCGTTTCCAAAATTTGGTTGTTTACATTTGTGGTTGTAATTTAGGATGTAATTAGTAGCAGGGTACTCGTATAAGCTATAAGTTTGTTTAAATAATAATATACGCAAGAATGAAACGTGAATGAAAATAGACACGGGGACACGTGATAATTCAACGAAATTAAAATGTTGGGCAATTTTGCCATTCCCAGAATTGTAATTAATTCTCTTATTTATGTATTTTATGTAGATATTTATTTACAACCTTTAATGTTTAATATTTCGTGTACATGCATTTTACGTATAATAAAATGCAAAAATGGAGTGGACAATAGTTAAAGCGAAAAATGGAATAGATGTAATAATAAATTCTTAGGGATGGTACGTTCCAGAATAATTACAGGATCAGATATATATCAGATATATCGAAAGAATAGTATATTATTATACCTCAACATATTTAACGAATAAAGTATTCTCTTACATTCTCTCTCATCGTTAAATCCAATTTTTTTCACATTTGAATATATTACAGTAAGAATAAGAATAGTTACGAAAGGAGATCCTCGGGAGGCGAATCTCTTTTTATTTCTGATTTTTCGCGAAAATTACACCACGTCTCGTATGTAACGAGGTTCATTCATGCATGACAGTACGTTTAATACATCAACCCTCAGATAATTAAATATCGAGCTCAACTAAATTTCGAAGGGTTATTCGGGATTCGTCTGCTCGTTATCGATTTCGCGTGCAAGATAATATCACTTACTGCGGAACGCTCGCAGTTTCCGTGAACTCTTTCACCGACGAAAATGGTCTAACTGGAAAGAAGGCGGAGGAAAAGGAACGGCGAGAGCCAGGCCAGGTTCACGATACCTCGTTATTTCGTCCTTGCGAAGAATCTGCGAGGAACTCGAATGACACGCGACGCCGGTTAGCGCCAATACAATGTTGTTAGCAATGAAAATTCTCTCGAGTGCAGAGAGCAAGTACACGAGCTGGTCCCGTGTGTGTTGTTCCCCCGTGACGGAACGAGAACGTCATTGGTACGTTGTTTGACATAACGGCGAATGTCAAGAGGGCGCGCGTGCATTCCGTGAAAATTTACAAGCGGAGAAAGCGATGGGAATTTCGCTTGGGCACGATCGGCGAGTTAACAGCTTGAAAACGGCAGCGAATTATCACTGTTACGAGGTGGATTGCGCCGCTGTTGCGAATTCAACTCGACATCACTCCCTCGCGGAAAATTGATACTGACTTTCTCTTCGAGAACGTTGATGTTTCGCGCGCTCCACTGATATTAATCCTTTTAGCGTTAAACAACGATATACTCGCGAAAAATGCCAAGGACGATATGTCGTTGCCAGTCACATCGAAAATGGCAAGTCTCCGCTCGTTAAAACGCCGTGCGTTTATCGAATTATTATTTGCACAGTGGTTCTTCGTTTCTGAACGTGTCTCGCGTTGTTGTTTGAAATAAAAAATTATGAAACTGAAATTTTATAAATCTTTATAAAGCTTCGCTTGGAATTATTTTACGAAAGAAATTTTCTATTAGAACAAGGAGAGAAAGGAAATATTGTTTGCTAAAATTAATACTATACCAATTGGCAATTTTCATTAAAAATTTGTAAAATTCGATTTTTATTCCGAATCGGGGAAAAAATATGAAAAATAAAATATATGTAACTAAATGTATGAATACACGAATATAAACGAAAATGTGTAATTGTATTGTAACTTTAAATTCTGTTTATATTCATTTGTCTATTCGGTGTTTCACTAAACATTGAAAATCGTATGAAAATTACGAGCCACTCGAGCTGAAAAACTGAAAGTGACTAAAGTTTGTTCTTCTTACGGTTCTACCGGCGTGATTAGGCTAAACTACTTACGTTGGCGGTGCGCCTTATCTCACGGTAGATATACCCTTTTTAATTGCAATAACTTAATAACGTGCAGGCAATTTAAAAAAATGTGTTGGAAAGCGAGATTAACTTCGTCGTAAGTAACGTGTTTAACGCTAAAGTGTCGAATAATCGCAATTGTATCGCTGGATGCGAGAAAAGAGCTTCGACGATAAAAAAAGAAAAAAATGAATTTCGCCAAGAGCGTCTTTGAACATTTAAAAATTCAATATCTCGCATGTGTAATGAAGTTTGTTGCGAAGGTTATAATACTGGAAAACTCGATATCTTCTTTTGTAGTTTCGTTAACGGAATTCGAGTTACGTTAAAATACGTTAAAGGGTAAAGTGAATTTCAATCCTCTCTGAGACCCTTAATGCATAAAATGGTGATATTCAATATTTCTCTTTAATGTTATTCTGTATTATTCATTTAACATTTGTATAACATTTGAGGAGTATATGGGTTGTATTGAAAAATAAGGAAACTTTTGGTTTACGCAGGTGATAATCGCAGGACCAAAAAAAAAAAATAAATAACTAAAGAAACGATTGAATACTTTACACGTATGTATTACATATAAATCATGGTACATTTAGATTAATATATCCGTAGAAGAGAACAAGTCAGCTGGTCAATATTGACTTACGAAATTTAATTCGGTATAATTTAATTTAATTTAGTTGCGAGTAAAAATCGTCTCGCATGATAACGTTAGAATTGCAACGAAAAAAAAAAAAATAATACGAATGAATATGATAAGGAGCTCAAAATTTAATAAACTTAACTAGAAAAAGATGATGAAATAAAGCGTGAAACAATAGAGAGAATTTCTGTTACATGAGATAAAACAGTTCGCAAAACATACTGTCGCTGCAAAGTACATTAGATAATTCATTTCAGAGATGAAGATATTTCGAGTTTCTTAGTTTCTTAGAGAATCAGAGAAAAAGATACCGTGCGTGACAGCGAAATTGCATAATCTAGTAATTAGATCTCAGTTAAATCTCGAAGAGGTGATGCCTGAAAGAGAAAAGCTGTCCTAGTGAAATGTGAGGGAATATTAAAATTAATTTGGCTAATTGTAATGAAGCCGCCAGAGTTACATTATCGCAACATTCTCTCGTATTTGGATAAAATTGTATCGTAAAATAATTGTTTCTTTTTTTTCGGATTTTTCGTAATGGATTATTTTTGACCCCGTCGGTACGTAATTCTGTACTTTGATTAATAAATAAATCTTCTACAATCTAATATTTTCAATTCTAATAATTTCTTTCCTTGAAATCGATATAAAAAACAGAAATCAGTATTCTAAAAGTGAATAATATTTATTTTGCACAATTCACACATAATATTGCTTGATATATATATCGTTGACATATGTCACTTATGGTATATCACGCCTTTCAGCCTTCGATGCAACTTTTACGAATTTTTCTTTTCTACAGATTCTATCAAAGTTACGTACAAACCAAAAGTTTTGCCCTGTTTATATCCACATTATACGAAACTAACTGCTTCCCTAAATTCTTAATGAACCGATAAAGCCGTCACGGCCGTCCAAGAATTAAGTTGCATTAAATATGATGTTTAATAAGTAAATAAGTTGTAGTACGACCTACATTTATCAGTTGTTTGTAAATATCGGTGAAAGTTCATACCATGAATCGATGTACCATGGGTGAAAATGTATGCAATTAACGACGTATCAATGTTGGACGGCAATATTGGCTCAGTGCTAACACTAAGCGCTCCTAAAGTGACGTACGAACACTTATTCATAGGGCACAAATTCGAATAGTTGATCATCTACTTTCCCCCTCCCTTTGCCATAAACAAAAAAATATGAAAAGACGTGCTGATAAGGTTAAGAGCACTTTTTCCCATCAAGTAGACTTTGTAACATCATCCTGGACGATGGTTGCGACGTAGAATAAAACCTTTTTACAATTATACAAGTATCGTTCGTTCACGCGGAGTCAAACCTGTCGCTTTCAGGCTCATTTCATCCCCGAATTAATTTGTAAATAGTTAAAACACAGCATTAGCGAAGAAGTGTTCGTGGAGGGGCGGAGAGGACCGATTTCGTAAAGCCAGGGTCTGCAGTTTTCATCGCGGCCGCGTCACGTAAAGTCTCGGCCGCTTACGGAAGAACGGAACACAATCGGTATATTTACAGTAATAGCAGCGTGTCACGGGGTTACTTCCGGACAGCGGCGGCCGATACAACCCCCGGCGAGTTTCGCATGTGGGCGCGCGCACATATGTACACGTACAGAGGCGAGTTTCGCGTGTGTTGGAGAGAGTTAAGGGCCTGCGACTACGAGACAGAGCGAGCACTCTGGTCTGGCCGCCGCCCCCGAGAGGGTGAAAGAGAGCTGAAACGGTCGGTTCGGAAGAAACACGCGTCCGGTGTCGCGTGCGGCCGCGGATATCTGATACAGAATGAAACGCGAGCGTAATTCTCTTCGACGCTGTCGCGTTATTTATAAATCGTCCTGAACTGCCCGCCGGTTATTATCACCGGCCGTTACAATTTTTCACCGGGCGCCCCTCCCTGAAACGTCCGCTTAACTAATTACTATTAATTTAACGGGCCGCGCGATCGTCGCTCCCGTCGTAATTTCCAGCGCGCGCGACAGCCACGGGGAGCTCGTGGATTTCGATTCGCAGTTTCAAGCGCGTCACCGAACGGGGGAAAACAGGAAAACAGGATGAAATAAAAATAAAGAGAGAGAGAGAGAGAGAGAGAGAGAGAAACAGATAAGGCAAAGTGCATGCTCGTTAAACGCGCGCAATACGCTGAACCGGCTGCTCTTTTGATGCAGCCTCGCCGCTTTGTTCGCGCTAACCAGTCATTACGCCCACTCCTCTCTCTCTCTCTCTGGCTCCAGGGTTGAGAAAAATGCGCGACACCGGATGTATCCGTCTTCCCTCTTTTCTCCTTCCTCTCACTCGACCACCATCCGATTATTACGCGCGCGTTAAATCGCTGGCCAAGAGTTGTTTCGACAGATGAGTTTTAATAATTAACCTCCGCCGAATGTTTCCCCTGTTTCACACTGGACCACTCTTCAAAAGTGGGAAAAGAAGAGAAAAAGAAGAAAAAGACAACGCATCCACTTTCATTGCTTTCCCCCCCCCATTTCTCTTTCTTCTCTCTCTCTCTGTTTCGTTGTTCGTCTTTGAACTATAGCAGGGCGACGTGGTGAATTAACATTAATACAGTTGCAGATTCGTTTATTTTGACGGCGTGCTCCGAGTTTCGGCGATCGACCAGCGCGATTCGTTCGCGCTTCCGCCTAGACGAGAGAGAGAGTGAGCGAGTTATTTACGGTATCGATCGGGGACGAAGTTTCCCACGGCACGTCAGCGCGGGGAAAGATGTCGTAAAGATAATTGAAAGACGAAATTAAAGGAGGAGGAGGCCGAATAAAACGGTGCGATTAGAGCGACGTATACGAAGTAATCCTGGCGAGCACGTAAAATCTGGTCATGACGTAAGCGGATTAAGGTATTAAGAGGTTAAAGTTGAGAAGCTACCGACTGATACGGCTCGTTCCGTCTTGTCAAATACCGCTTACCTTAATCGTAGGATAGGCTCCGACGACTCATTACTGGCGTTTCGTCGCTGGAGGAACGACGACGACTGCGCCGGATAATAAGAGCGTCGCGATAACCGGGCCTCTCGGAACAACGTCGAAACTACGAGACGGCTGACGTCGACGTACGCAGTGTAAACGAGAAATTGATTGATTAGGAAACTTTCTTGGGCTAAGAAGCGCCGCTAATACTATCGGCGTTGCTGGCCGCCTCGAAATCTCATTACCATCCGATCTCGAGTTTAGCCAAACAGACCTGCCAGCTGGCAAATTCGTTTCACCGTCTTTCGTACGATCGGCGACAAAACGGAAAGTTACCGGAGTGGTTTAAGGGGTTAATTAAATCCCCCGGCGGAGATGTATCTCTCCTGATTTAGCGGCGGTCGCGCGGAAACCGGGCAGCCGACGGTTATTTCCGCGAGAGCCGTCGTCGATCGTCGCGTCACGTTTACAATGGGCAACTTTCCTTCGACCGGCTCGATCGGCCTCCTCCTCGTGCAATCGGTGCAACCAAGGCCGTGTCAACCAAGTTCCGAGTGATTTCCAACTACCGAACAGTTGATTATGCAAAGCAGAATTCACTGTTGGGCAACTTTTCGTTCGAACAGCCGAGTTGATCGCCCGGAAATTGTTTACAATTCGTGGAAATACAGCGCCGACGAAGTTGAAGCGACTTCCGATCGTTACCAGTTTTTTGCTCGAACGATCTGCTAGGTTTTCGTTGAAGTTGAAATCGAACGATTGCAAACACCGGCAACTCGGTTTCTCGATTTGTACAACATCGATCACACAAATGTTTATGAAACGTTGCAACTGATGCCTGCAGAAATTTTAACTTTGTTGTTCCAAATTGAAATTGCTTCCATTCTTCCACGACGTTTCATTTTCACGCATTTTTTTGAAGTGGTAAATCAGTCGCCGTGTTTTAACACGTGTAAAATATTTTCACTCACTGCGGTGGCCATCATTGAACGACAAAATGTCGAACGACGAGGTATAAGCTTTTTAATCGAACTTTGGTCTAATGTAAATGTCTAAGAAAACTGTCGAAGAAAGAAGGGAACAAAGAAAGGAAAGAAAAAAGGACGAGATTCTTTGAAACGTGACGATAACCCTCGCAATGATATCTGATTCCTTTCACGCGACTGCGCCAGCTACTTTACAGCGTTTCGCCGAGCGGCTTTTTAACGGGCGCCTAATTCGTTTCCGCGTTGCACTTCTCGCAGCCATTGTATTTCCTCGTGTTTCGCGAGCGGAGAGCACGTGGCCCTCTCCCCCCCCGGGGGAGAGGAAAAAGGAGAAAAAAAAGACGAAGAAATAAAAAGAAAGTTTCCGAAGAAAGTGGCGTTTCACGAGCTAGAGCGCGAGCGAGAGCCTTTATTTCTTCGTGCTCTTACTTCCGCTCGGGTGCGAGTAATCCTCCCCTATCTACCGGCCGCGTGCGCGCCGCCCCGTTGTCTTATCTTGTCTCCGTCTTGTGTTTTGCCTCGCGCGTTCTCTCTCCCGTTCTGTCCCTCGTTCGTTCTCCTCCTCCCTTCGCGATCCTTTTTTTCAATTTCTTCCCGGCACGCGCATACAGACCGGCGGCTGCGATCGAATTTACGCGCAACACGTACATCCACGATTGTTTCTTCCCCTCTTGTGATCTCTTTCTCTCTCTTTCTCTCTCTCTCTCTCTCTCTCGATTCGTTTCCATCGTCGTTTCTTTCACTGTTTTCAGCTCGTCGCGTTTCTTTATTCCATCTCGGTCACATCTCCCTCCCCCTCTTCCCCTCCCACTCCCATCTTCTCCATCTTTCGTTCTCTCTTTACTCGTGCATTTTCATACTCGGTGAACCGGGTCGAATGCATACTTATGCGACGCGCGTGTTACATATACGACCGCGGTCTCTGATACTTTTTTAAATATATACGTGTACGTGTGGCTTTCACGCGAATCGCACACACAGGCGCGAGACCCGCGCGTGTATAAAATGTTTCGCGGCGCGGTTGCTACGGTTATTCTTCGCGCCGTGTTTAACTTAAACATCGCGAGAGAGACCTCCTCCCCCCTCCCCCACTCGCGCGACCCAACTTTTTCAAATACTAATTCAAACGATCGTGATTCGACGTGGCTTTTATCCACGGCAGGATCGCGGTATTTTTTGTTTCACAAAAAAGGGTGGTAGAAAGAGAGAGAGAGAGAGAGAGAGAGAGAAAGTCGCATCGTTTCGCAGTTTTGGACCACCGCCGCCGATTTATCAGCCGGCGTCGAGCGGCAAAGTATTTGCATACATTTCGAGTAATTACTGGCTGCATTTCAAAAAAATTACAGTTCGCCCCGTTGATGGATAGAGGTGGTGGTTGTTGCCACGGTGTTTCAGAAAGTTTTTCCCTTTTTTTTTTTTTTTTTTTTTTTTTCGGGGCCGCGGCACGGCGAGCAACTTCGCACCGTGTCGGCTACCTCTCCCACGGGGGAACGCGACCTGCGCAGCCGCGCAACTGCGCGAGACATTCGAGACGAGAGAAAAGCGCGCGCGGTCGTCGGATTTTTTTATTCGACTGAAATCATTATCGGTCGTTACCATTAATAATCACGAGTCTCGTAACAACGTCCTACGGGATTCGGGCCCGCCGCGTCGATGAGTTCCACTCTGGCTCTCCTCCTTCATCCGCTGTCCTCTCTCTCTCTCCCCTTTGCTCTCAATGTTTCGTTGCCACGGTGACGTGCAACCTCGTTTAATTGCGAAACATTTCCGCCACAATACGAGGCGATGAATCAACGATTCGCGGTCTCTATTTCGTTTAATTACAAAATATTCGCGATATCAACTCGCCTCGCGCCCCGGCCACGGAGACGCAGTTCCTCGCGGAAAAAAAAGTCGCCACGCCGTATTTTCTCACGCTGTCGCGCGGAAAATGTCGCCGGCTGAATTCATCGGAGCCGCGCGCGCGATCCACCAGGAATCTTCCTCTCCCGATAATAGTTCTCGACGTGGGAATCGTTACGAAACGAATGAACGAGCGTGAACTATACGTCCATATCGTTGTCGGATATCGATGTTGGGTCAGGTTTCCAAATTTCGTTTCCAAATTTCATTTTCATCGATTGGTTTCGTTAATTCCCGCCGATCTGAATTACTAGACGTACAAATTAATTTCGCGGTACTTTCTTTTTTTTGTTTAGAAATTTTGTCGTTCATTTGCAAGTAACCGAGATACATTTCAGCTTGGGAAATGATCTTCGCTATTTTTTTGTGCTGGTGCTGTTCATGACGAACACACGAATCTCGATTTTTACGAAGGTTGTTATACGTGTATTTAAATATGGTCCACCACCGCTCAAAAATCTTAGGACAAGTATTATATTTTTGTTTCAATGACATTTTAGAGAATAAAACATCTGTAGCGTTGATATATCGACAGTGGTAGTATAACATACACACGCAGGTCACTCAGTTTCCTCAAACTAACAAATTTCTCGACTGGTACTAGTTTCTTTAATTTCTTTACCCCCTACAGTATCACGTAGTTAATTTAATAAACCGTTATAACCATTCTGAATATACTTATTAGTTCGTTATTGTATTTTAATGATATTTCAAGTGACTCATTTATAAAAATTATTAGTTGCCAGATTTTCAATTGAAGCAAAATTATGTACAATTAATTAACAGTATCTTTCTTTGACAAGCGAATGAAATTCCGGTTAGTCCTGTAGTTAATACACGGTTCACGTGCCATGTGCAGGTACACGTGCATCAAGAACACGTATCCTGAATTTCTTAATACACGTTTCACGTGCCAACGTGCACACGTGCATTTTCGAGAAACCGTGATCTCTACTTCCTATATATTTATTCCATCTATCAGCCAATTTTCGGATCCTTTCTTCAAAGGAAAAAAAAAAGATTGCAGTTTTGAGTTAAAAATTTTAATTTTCATATCGACCTTAAAAATGAAGTTTTTCCCCGCTACTGTACGATCGATCGTTAGTTTCTCGATTAAAAAAAAAAAAAAAAAAAAATAATGATCGCGAAAACCTCGAGGAAGATTTAAACTCGAAACAAAATTACGGTCGATCGATCGTAGATAATAATAATGGAAACTGACGAAACTTACTGCCGGACGATTTAGATGGCCGGCAGAAATTTTCGTCCAAGACGGTTGCAACTCGGCAGGAAGCTCGGAAAGGTCCGAACCATTAACCGGGGAGGAAGGTTACATCGCGAGAAGTAGCGTTTCGCGTGAACGCGTCGATTAAGGCAAGGAAGAGGTGGGGGCTCGAAGCATTCGCGCGCCTCTCGATTTACGAGCGACCGATAACGAACCAGCCATTTTTGGGTTAAGTTGCTTCGTTAGCGGTTCGTCCGGCGCTGTTGAAAAGCACCGTGCGTCGAGCGATCGCGATTCATTCGACGAATTTGCAGACGAAAGGGGGGAAGGGGAAGGAAACGATATCGAACGTCGATCGTCGGACGATTCGCCGACGTCTCGTCGCGCGTTCTCTTTTCCGCTTCGAGCGGAACGTTCTCCTGGTAAATAACGGCCAAGAGGGGAGAGAATGCCAGAGAAAGCGGGGGCTAAAAAGAGAGAGAGAAAAAGAAGAAAATGTAGCGAACGACGAGAGTACACTGGCAGCACCGGAGGAAAAATCGGAATTTTGCAACTGTTTCACAAAGACCGGCGACGGCGCGTTTCGTAAATCAGAAATCGATAGCTGTTTCTCACGGCCGGCATCAATTTGCCATCGATCTGGCGGGCTCTCGGCCGATCGGTTCCGACTTATTTAACACCACGCCCGCGCCGAATTTCCGGACCGCCTGGATTCCAATCGTTCCAATTAAAAATTCAAAGCGAATCGAATTCCACTTTTGGTAGGCAGTTCTGAATGGCGGGATCACGCTCGCCGCTTCCATTCTCGTTTCATCCATCGGCGGGCCGGGCATCGCGTTTTCGATCCTCGGATGCCGAACGACGCCGATGGAAAACGAGTTATCGTCGATCGTAACTCGCGGCGAGAGGGAAATATCGGTGCACGCGCGTTGTACTGCGCCGATCAATCTTCGTGGTTCAAGCGCGAACAGGCGATACTCGACGATTGACAAAGTCGCGATTTCGTTTCTTGTTTTCGCGACTGTGAAACTTTTCACCCGGGAACCGCGAAGCATTTCGTTAACAGGTGTACTTCAGTTCCTATGAATCGATTTGCGTGGCGCACGCGCGACGCATTAAGAGCTAGCTGTCCAGTGTGACAATGTCTGTCAATGACGGAGATTGTGTTTCAATTTTTGACTTGAAATGACATAGTTTGGCGTTGCAACGCGTCTCTCTTTGTTACTTCAACTCGTGCTCTTTGGCGTGCTCTTTGTTAAAACTGTTCGAGCTTTACGATGTTACTTGTCTTGTTGAAATGAGGTTTGAAGAAAGAAAAAAAGAGAAAAAAAAACAGCCTATCGATTATTTTTCCTCCGATTGTAAGACAGATACTTTTGAAAATATCGTGACCAATAAAAATATGTTCCGATCAAATTCGTGCTTGTATTCATTGCATTGAGAGTTAGTGTAATAGACTAGCACGAATTTGTTCGCCCATTTGATGCAACTGCATCTCAACTTATCAAGGATTATTGAAATTTCATAAAATTACAGAATATAAATAGCTAATGGAAGAAAACACGCGAATATTTGGGACAGTGATAACAGCCATAATGGAGCACACTTTATAATCATTTGAAGAATTAAAAATGTCATCTCTTAACACATACTCGATTCTGTTTGTTCGAAAATATTGACATAATTAAACAAACGAAAATATCTACAATAGAACAATCGTATCAAATATATAATAGTACACACAGATCATTATAATTCAAATGACGATTAAAATAAATAGATTTGTACAATTGTGTCCCTGTCCAAACGGAAAAATAATATTAATTTCGACAAGAATATGTCTTTCGAGCGATTGTAAAGAACGAAAGTCCGGAATCCGTATTCAGGCAGGCTCGATTGTTACATATAAATCTATCACTATCTAATGATAGTTCTAATAAATAATACTTCTTACACCCATTAATCTCGTGATTCACAAAAGATTTCTGACCCCAGAAAGAAGCCGTGACGTTTCAGAAAAAATGGCCACCTGCGAGACTTAAACCGGGAGCATATAATCGGCGTCGTTCTATTAACAGGTGCTGCAGTTTGTACGAGCCGATTTAACCGGAAGCACGACAACGCATTCCTGTACGCCTGGCATCGCTGTTCTACGAGCCATTACGCGTTCGTTACACGTACACGGGCCTCGTTTCTCCTCGGTGTAACCGCCCCTTTATTATTCCCGCCGGTCGCCCGGTCGTTTATTGTTATTGGATGGAGAAATTCGGAGGCACGCAATGACATCCGCGTGAGAAGAGCAGATTTCAGTTTATCGGTATATACTAGTTGCGATTCTTGAGAACGCTGACTTCGATTCGCCGTGCGTTGTGATTGAAATATTCAGCGGTGGAAATCGTCGCTCGTTAGATAAACGAAGCTGTTTTGTTCGAAACGTAAGGGATAGTGCATTCGTAGTCGCCTTTCGGTGATGAAATATAATGAATGACCTCTCATTGTTTGGAGCAAACTGTTGTAACGCGAACGTTCGTTTATTTATATTTCCAATTATTTACACTTTATTAGATTTTATTACTTGTATTATATTCATACCAGCACCGCGTGGATTCTCTGCATTCTTATGCGTTAAATTTCCAAATGTACGTGTAAATTCCGCGATCTGCTTGTAAGTGTATCTTCGCGAAATCGAAGTGGCCAGATTTTCGAAAATCAGGATCATCCAACCTTCTCCACGTATCAGTATATTTTAGTAAATTTGCTGACATTGTTCTCAAATTTCCTTGCTCAGAATATATATCTCCGATTTAAAAACACACTTCTTTAATCTAATATAGGAAACCTTCAGAGAACAAAGTACAAACTATATAACTAAAAGAAAAAAACAAACAAACAAAAGGAACATTCGTAGAAATAAACAAGTACGCTTCGGATGATCGGAAGAAACAATTTCTCCAAGCTTAACCGAGCCAATCGGAATGTCGATTCGACGAGTAAGGCGATGAAGACGATGGAAACTCGCACGGTCGGATACGTTATGGATCGCAGAGGTTATTGCACGTTGTTAGAGAGCAAAGGGGGGCCGGCCAGAGAGGGTGTGCCGTTCAATTCGTATGATAGTTAAGGGCACTGACGTAACTACTGGAGCTAATGAGGCATAAACAACCAGGGTGCTAGCTACTCGACCCCGTGTCCTAACCACCATCCGAAAACCCCCGTGTCTCTCTCCGTTTTACCTAACCAACTATCCCCGTCCATTTTAGTGGCCGTCTATAGTTTAGTCACTGTTCTCGTAAACTAATAATATCGGTACCGCAGGACGGTCCTTTCGTGCGGCCAGCCTCGAATTTATCGTTTCCGACCTCGTCGACTGTCCTGGTTTACCCACCGACCGATCTTACCGCGTCCGATCGTTAACCTTTTCACGACGAGAGACTTTGATACGTATGCGCGTAGTTTGACGCACAGCAGACAATCAAACGTGACCAACGCTAGGAAAAATATTATAAATATGTATGAATTTGAAACAAGCCGGAGATAAGTGCAGGATACATATTTGAAACGAAATATTTCTTACTTATTGCTATCGACAGATAGTGTTTATAAAACATATGTTTCAATGGCTAAAAAGTGTTACTCCGAAATATGATACTGAACATCTCATTGAGCTGCAGGGAAATAAGTTTTGCAAATAAATAATTTAAGTCGGTGTGACCTGTGGTTTCTCCACTCAGAGAAAGCAGACTTGACGTTTTATTTGAGACGACATAGAAAATGGCAACTTGTAACGAGTTAGCAAGCAAATTATTTATAACTGAGTCACTGTTGTTTTTTGAAAATAAGTAGCTTTATTTATTTGGTGGCAGATTCAAACACCTCCCGTTACTAATAATTTAGCAAATCTTCTCTCATCCGATTCGATTGTTCTAACAAATAACCCGACATAAGATCGTTTGACATCTGTACATCTCCAACGCAATTGGTAACATTGACAGTGAAATTGAATTTTGTCATAGATCACCTCTAATGATTTCAATAAGAAATGAAGCAAGCGATTATGAATATAATTATTATTATCATTTATTGCAAAATTAAAAAGAAACCGAACAAAAATAGGAAGGATTTATATTCTCTCGAACTGCAAAAAGTTAACAGACTGTATGGCTTCGGTTCGCGGAGCACCGCTTGTATTCTTCGTTTTCTCGTTAAAGCACAGCTACAAAGCTCCCATCCTCCAGCCACCAGTTCGTCGAACGTTCCAACTTCCGGCAACACTTTCAGACCCCCGGAATAGAAAGGTGCTCGATAAACTGAATTATTCATAAGTTTCGTGCACCGCGGTGCGTCACGGGCTTTTATTTAATTCGAAATAACCTCGATGCGCATCGAGCTGCGTCTCGGTCGCGAACCACGATCCCTTGCGAGGTATCGCAATGCCCTACGATAAGGAGGAATCCCCCGGAACCGATACACGTACACGAAAACCGTGAAACCGGCTCGTTCTTTCTCTACCCTGTCCCCCTTTCAACGGGTCGCGCGGAATTCTAATCGCACGCGACACGCAACAAGTTCGCGTGAACGAGTTCTCGCGAGCCGCTGATAATTTGATGAAAGGAGGAAAAAAAAAAAAACGATCGTCGCGTTCGAGGCTCCTTTTTCCACAGACTTAGAGTCGAAAGCACATGTTTTAATTCAAAATTTTATTGCGAGCTGAACGATTCGATCGGACTGGATGTGAATCTTGCGAATCGTTGGTTCGCACGAGGGGAAAAATCAATTTTCTGAAGATTCTTTTATTGCAATTTCATACTGCAATGAAGAAAGAAAGTTGAAGTATCACAAATTCTGTTTTTCTTTTTGTAATATTTCGAGGGTATTGCAAGCATGCAAGTCAGGAAATAGAATGTACGAGAAGCTTGTTTATCCGAACGAGTACACGAGATAACCGAGGAATTTTGGATAATAGAGGCACACTAGCTTTCTCCATTTCCTATTCTCTGTTTGGTTGGATAATAAGAGGCAGTAAGATAGGCAGTTGATCAATTATAGTTCGTATATCTGAGCTTCAGTATTAACTGATTTATATAAACATGGTTCTAGCCCTGTTATCTGAGCCTAGGGAACACAATATTGCAATGCAATTTAATTACATGTATTATAATAAAATTACTGATTTCGAAAATTCTATTAGATATTTCATTGCACGTATAATGTCGAAGATAAATAGTTATTTTCACATTGTGTGGGAAATAATTTTTTTTTTAAATTTCAAGTACTATTTTAACCACGGTTATTATTATATTAATAACAAATTTAAATAAAACTATAAAGAAAAATATTTCAGTTATTAGTGTCGAAATCGATTATTCAAATAATATGTCATCTTGTTATCTCGAAATAATTCTACACAAGCACACGATTTTTCTCGAAATTTTTGATTCGAATAAAATAATTTCCTATTTAATTTCGTACTAGTATAATTTCTCGAATCGAATTCCCCATTCTATTACATAAATCTTCCACTGGAATTGCACGTTATTTTATTTCAATAAACTGTCTGAAACGAAATTAAAACGGAATTTGTTTGATTGGAACAACGTTACTTTCCCAAATAAAAGTGGAAAACAAATTAGTGGAAACGTTATTTCCTATCTGTGTTTTTCGAGCAAAATTCATCGGACACTGTCCAGCAATGGATAGTAACCGATAAAAGCCGCTCGTCTGCGCGGGGTCTTATAGCGCGAATCGGACAACGACTGGATTAAACGTTGACTCGTACTACTGGCGCTCCCATCTGCTCGCTCCGCCATAAAACGGCCCGTAATACGTATAGACGAGCGAGGGATAAATTCGTTCGCCAGGTGACGTGTTCCTCTCGACAATTAAGAGACCGAGCCAGACAAACTCCCGACCTGTCGTAAAACGTCCTCCCGAATTTTCGTCGAAAGCCAGCCACCAGCCGATGTTTCCTCGAGCGGAGACGACGCGGCGTACCGATTCTCGTGCCACGATTTTTCCAACGACCATCACCGCCACTGTCGTTCGTTAAAGAAGAAATCTCTTGAAGGACTTTTACTTCTTCCCGGCTAGACGAGCGTCGACTAACCTGATAAGCTCTCTCCGCCCACGTAGCGATAATTACGTAGCATCAGCCAGCTATTCGAGCTCTGTTTACTCCGTCGAAAACGCGGGAAAGTGGGGACCGACTCGGAAGACCGGTGGCGGAAAGGGGAAGTGCTCTGAAAAAGAAAGAAAGAAAGAAAGAA
>CAJDYZ010013399.1:5015-15434 GCA_903986555.1 Heterotrigona itama | reverse complement strand
AGAGAGAGAGAGAGAGAGAGAGAGAGAGAAACGAAGGGTTAAGAAAGAAGGAGAAAGAGGAAAGGACCAGTGTAATTCTAACGGGTTTAAGAGAGTCGTTTTTAAAGCTCGTCGACCGAAAGAATCGGCGGGTGTAGAGAAAGGCGGAACAGGGACAAAAAATACGGACAAAAACCAGAGAAAGAGGGAAAAGGGAACGCGGATGAAAAGAAAAGAGAGGCGGGAGCATCGGAGCGAGGAAGGCCGCTCGTTGGGGAAAGGATGGAACGTGGTGCGCGACAGAAAAGGGGAATGGACCACCTATGGAGCTGCAGAGAACATCAGGCGAGCGTACTTCTTTGCGTTTCAAAGTAATTTCGTTAAACGCCCGTGAGGGGAAACGTTTCCGTTGTTTAAGCGTACACTGCTGGTCCGTTTCGTCGTTGGGAACGCTTCGCGGCCGTGCCCACGCGTCACTGACAAAGACGATAGTTTGGAGAGTGATTCCGGAACCATTGCCTTGGCGCTTCTCGTTTCGGAGAAAAGGGAAAAAATCTGCTTTTTTCCTTCTTCTGAATATTTCCCGAGCTCTCTGCACTCGAATTGCCAATCGATCGTTCGTTTCTTGCAATTTGCAGTTCGATGAATTTTAGTTGTAGTGGCCATTTTTCGGATCACGTGACCGTTTTATTAGATGACGCTTAAAACGTGTTTCGTTAGTAAATTGTTGAAATATAAATTTCTTGGACTCGCAATCAATAAATTAGACTGGAATATGTCGTATACACGATTATGATTAGACCGAAAATTTTCATGCAGATTTATATTTCTGAGAGTGTAATTAGAAAAACTGGGACCTGAGTGAAAAATCGTTTTATGTACCAAATGTTACAAACCACAATTACCGTCGTTTGTTCAGACTCGGAGTAAAAATAGAATCGTGAAAAATTCGAATTATAATTCTTATGTAAAATTACAAAGAATGTGTTTGAGCTGAATTAAATAAGATTTTGTGTACAGTCTCTGACTATTGATCTAAGATCACAGTTCTATATATTTTTGGTAATATTGAACGAATCGAACGAAATTTAATTACAAGATCTACGTAAAGTAAATTAAAATGTTACACACACATGTATCAGTAAATGTAATATTTTATCATTTATTATTACTGACAATGAGTATTATTGCATAGTGTGACTGAGTAACAATTACAAAAGATATATGGAAATGATACGTATAATGAAAGCAAAGAGAATTTTACACTTATACATAGTTCGCACGGATTTTAACAATTAATAATGTAATATGATAAATAATAATGGTTAATAATAAATTAACAGTTAATAAGTATAACGTAGCTTAATATTATTTAATAAATCATGAAATTCATCAAATCAAATTGCTATTCAGACTTTTCAATTTTATTAAAAATTTGCAAGAGAGTTGAAAATCACGAGCGGCAGTTGAAAAATTCAGTGGTTACATTTAACGAGGATGAATTATTAATGCTTCTGGATTCGTTGCTGATGAATTGGGCTAAAGTATGTCACGTTTTTATTAATTATAACTATAATTAACAATCTGAACGACTTCGAATGAAAAAAACTAGGAAAAAATATTCGACTTATGAATTTTATATTGTAAGATGTGAACTACTGAATTCGTTAATAAAAATCTTTATTCAATTTTTCAATCTTGACAACCAACCATCTATTATATCAGTCTAATAAAATTATGAAGTTAGTAGCTAATTTTCGATTCTCCTAATGTAAATGCATTTAATCATTAGACAACGGACTATTTCTAGCAAAATTTAAAAAATCTAAAATGAATGATATATGATATGATATAATCATATATTTCATATAATATAATATGAGAAAGTGCATAAAATATCCAAAGAATAATATTTCCTATAACACTATGTACGCAGTTCTTTATTGCATTACATCCTCGGAAACATAAATTTGTATAAGAATTCATGTAACTACATAAATATTTCTAATTTTATTCTTTGCTGCTCCATTTCTTTATATTACCTCTTAATAGGACAAATTAAAAATGTATCCATTTTTAAACATGTATATTTATTTAATAACATAGTAACATGTACATTAAATGTCTAAGAGTAATCAAATTAATTCTCAGCATCTCGGTGATATCTGTACAAATCAAATACTCAACGAATCATTATCACGATTATTATTATCATCATTACACGTCCCACGTGCGACCAACGCCGACAGCGATAATGGCAATAATAAATCATTGAAAACAAGTTGTTCTTTCGTACGCGGAATCGAACGCGAACGCTTTACGGACAGGGCAAAGTCGATGGTAATTGCTCGCCCCGAGTTTCCCCGGAACGCGGGAACGACGTTCGATCTCTCTGTGTCGATGGAAGTTACACAGTTACCCCGTTCAGCCAGCGGAAACGGCGGAAAATAGAGGAAAAACGGCAGAAGTGGAAACTGGCGGTAATAGAAATGGGAGCGAGTAATCGAAGAAGCCAGAAGGACGAGTTCGAGTTCCCAGCGAGATCCGAATCGAGTCAACAGCTGTTTCTTTCGGCCGCTCTCCTTCGGCGGAGAAGTCGATTCGGCTTACTTAGCCAATTACTATGCGATAATAAGTCGTTCTCGAGCGCGCGGGCGCGAGCGTTGTTCGCGTTCGAGCGGCTCGTTATTGTACGTCAGTCTATCGAAACGATTTCACTCGTCGACGCTGTTAACGCTCTCGATAGCTTAATTTCGGCGTGGCACGTCCTCGTGCCTCTGGGTCGGACAACTCGGTCAATAACCATCTTCGTAGAATTTCATTAGTTGTCGGCGTTTTCCACGTGCTCGGCGCATATCCCCGAACGGAAATCGGCGATATTCCGCGTCATCGGGTCGTGTAAATCGCTCCTTGACTCGACCTCCGGCACTCCAAGCTTGGATTCCCATCAAACCGTCCACGAATAATATATCGATCATGCTTGCGTTTATTTTTGCCCGTGATTACCGCAAACGCGCGTGTCTCTTTAAACACGCGTGTGACGCAAATCTCGGCATGCATCGATCGATATATTTCTGATTTTAATCTCGCGACTGTTATCCTATGTTTGTAGCTGGGAGCGATGGATTTTTGTTTGATCGGTACGAGCTTGTGATGATCTCTCGCTGCTGTCTCTAACAAATTTTGGTTGAAAGAGATCACTTTCCTTTTCTCTTGCTTATTTAATTCCTTTCAATTTCTTTTTTTTTATTATTATTATTCTATATTTGTATAGTTGTATAGTTGTACGATCATGTTTTTTGTGAATATATTATATTACGCATGTTATATTGTAACAAGTGAGAGAAAAGATCGTAACAAGTGTTACTTTTTCGATAAATCCGGTTTTTCTTTTTTTTCAAGTTGAAAATTAGGTATAACATCTGTATCGTGGAATTTCAATTTATACGGCAGTGAAATTTAACTATCACGATCATATTGGTCAAGTTTGAAAGAAAAAGTCATGAAAATTTTTTTTAAATTTACAACGATGCAGTTTTACAAAGTGTTCGCGGAATACGTAGATAAAAACTTCCGCTCTTCATTGTGGCGTAAACTTTCCTCTATACCTGGCATTTTAGTATTTCTGATACTAAAAAGTGCTAGAGGCAAGTTCGCAAGATATTTAAACGAAATTGTGAGACTGCTTGCTTCAGTTTTAATAATTTGTTACCTCACTGTCTACTAAATGTCCTAATCGCTCTGTAATTAATATTTAACGCTGTTAAAGTGATGTTTATTAAACATCGATATCGAGGCTTGTAACTTGTCGTACTTAACGTGATCGATACTTTATCAATTGTTTTACTACTAAAAGGTATATTACGAAAGGACATAAAATTCCACTGAATATTTCATGAAACTTGAAATTTCGTTCTAACGAAGTAGAACGAAATTGCTCGAAACACTACAGTACAGGTTCTGAAAAAGCTAGATTAAAAAATCATACAATCCATCATTCGTGTGAAAAAAAAAAAATATATATATATATATAAATGGACGAGTATAATCGAGTATAAAGATATTAATAATTTTAACATTACTTCACAATGGTCGAAACGTATCGGATCTGCCGAGCGGAAATTCCATCAATATTATCCCCAAGAAAGTCACAAACGTGAAGACCTATATTAAAAAATTCTACCATTCATTTTGCCCGTAACAATCTCTTCATATTTCCCTCGCGCTTCTTCTCTTTGTACCAAAAAGGAATATCATTCTACATGTTCGAATGGATTAAATTAAATTCCCACTCCTGCGGATACGATACAAAATCTGCAGGCCAATATCCTAACGGAGCTTGACTTCCAGGCCGATCGATAAGAAATATAGATTTCCAGCTGCGACGACTTTTCCATCGCGCGGCATTCCAACGTTTTCTTTTTTTCCTTCTTTTTCTTCTTCTTCTTCTTTCTTTTCTTTCCTTTCCTTTCTTCCTCGCGGCAAAGATCGCCGCGATAACCCATTTATTCGCCATGGAAAACTCGAGGCAATCGTCGTTTAATTGCCTCGTTACGTCGCGTATTATCGCGATCCGCGCGAGCCACTACATTAGTCCTTTCAATCACGTTTTCGCTCGACAGGTTTCATTCTACGCGTATTATCTTGTTCGTGCCGGGATCTAGACGAGCGCGAGAGAACGCAAGAGGACAACAATAGAAAGCGGTGGTGAGAAAGCCGTGCCGAGCGTATTTTTCCTTGTCCCCTTTGTCTTGGAAACCGCGGCAATTCACCGAGGGAAAACGCCGTGTGCTCGCGGACGCAAAGAAGGAAACCAGAGGCACCTCGTTGCCACAGATTGCTTGCGAGATCGTCGATTCAGCTGCGATCTTATTGTCAGGCCTAACTAAAACGTCGTCACTGAACTGCGGATTTTTTTATGCAACTCTACATGCTCTCTTAAGGACATAATTAAAGAAATAAGAGCACGGCAGAAAATCACGGTACAAAATTACACGTTTCTTTTTATTATGTCTGTCCAGCGTGGATTTCGCCTGAATCATAAAACTAGTCAAAGTGCTATTTAAATAAAATATTAATTCTTAAAGATTTTCTGATAACCTTCTGTATCAGAACCGGCGATCGGAGGACTTTGGCGTGTCACATACTGAAGACTCATGTTTCTCTGATACAAAATCTGAATTTCCCTGATATATTGGGTTTCCGAAGAAACATTGAATATCTTGCTGAAAATTCGAACTTTGCATCAGGAGAACATGTCTCTTTTCATGTAACATTATTAGAGTCGTACATACAGCTGATTACTTTGAAATATGCCGTTATACAACTAACGTTATTTCAAGCGAAATAATAGGGCAAGTAAACATTTAATTTGAACATTTATTCGAATGATCATTTATTTCAATAGATACTGAACTCTCTCGTGGCTGTGGCTCTTCATCGTTGACATAAAATTGGTACACGAGTGTGTGCATTCTATTTACAGAGTCTAAACTATTTTATGATTATGGCACCAGAGTGGTCCATTGTAGTTAGGCCTTATTGTCTCGCGGAACATTGAAAAGTAATTGGCTGAAGGCGGCCACGATCGTGCGCCGCGTCGCAAGTCCGCCGTGTGGCGAAGAGAATTTTTCATTACCGTTAATTAATTCCGACGTTGTCGGGAGGAGACGCGCGCGGACAGTGATTAAAGTTCCGTTGCGGGGAGAAAGGAAAACTCGACTCGGTGTTTTCGTTAGAGTAGTCGGCCACGACGTTGGAAATCGGGTCGCGATTCGATTCTGCTCGCGTGGGAGAGGAAGATGACCGACGTCAATTCGACGTTGCTCGCCGCCACGTCTTTCAACGAGTTCTAAAACATCTCAACGTTGTTTACTTTTATCGGGGCAGGCTTTCTCCTCGCTATTCCTAAATCGCTAGTCAGGGTCTACTCTTTGCCCAAAATCTTTTACACGTCTGGTGGGCCACACCAAGGACTCGGTGTGTGTTGATGGCGAGTTTTTTCGTTCGATGTGAAAGTTCCTCGAAGCTCCGGACAGACACAAAGAAAAACTAGCGGTACCTTTCGCTTGGCTGTTCAACGAAATTAATTATGCCGTTGAATTAAATATACGTGGAATATTAACGAGCGGCCACGGCCCGGTTTCGTTTAATGTCGTCGCTGCTGACGTTCGCAGCCGGGTTAACAGCGCGTTGGGCTTGGAATTACGTTTTCGCGTGGCTGAATTGTTTAATACGTTGACCGCCGGCCGTGAATGAAGCATGCGTGGCATGCTTCTTGCGAGATTCTACGCTCATCACGAGCTTATAAGTATTTCAAAACTTTGCCGAGCAGGGTGGTGATTGTTTCATCAGTCGTTTGTTTCAGGCAGAAATGATCACGGCGGCAATGTGCATGGGAATTTAAATTATTTTCTATTATTCGTGCTACGAGTACGAATATCTGTACAATAATTATAATCGATATGCCATGTATAATTATAATAAATTATGATAATTATTTACGTTTATAAAATATGTTGTTATATTATTATTACAATTATTCATAGGTTATTATATAATTACAGTGTGATGTAGTATAATGTGATATAGAAGTACGATGCTTCTCTTCTCTTATTTCATTATTCTTGTCTAAGCAAGCAAATTATTTAGTTTCAAACGACAAGTACCGTGGTTCATGATTTTTCTCAAGAGTCAGTTTTCCTTATAGAGTTCTCAAGAAAATTCGTCACCGTTTTTCTTTTTTTTTTTTTCGATAGTGATGACACGTTCACCTTTCTTTTAAATTATCATTTCTTTATACCAAGTTATTTGGAGGCCAACACGTTGTACGTGCCTCGAATGCATTTTTTCCCAGGTAATAATGTGAAAGAGATGCGGATTTGATGTATTCATGGAAAATTCGGAACAATATACAAAAAATACCCTAAAAAAAAAAAATTGAAATATATTACGATACAAAATAGTGAAGAAATAGTTTCGAAACAAAATCCCAGTCATCGTCGTTAATTGTTACTAAAATTGTTATTAATTTCGTTCGCTAACGCGCCTATCACCTGATGATCGCCGGCGCACAGCGAAACAACGAAAAATTGGTACGAGCAACCTGGGCTGGCAACAACGATTCCATTATCCGACGTATTTAGTTTAGAGGGTTGTATCCCTGTCGCGGCTCCGGGCACACACAGAGGAATGCGTGATTCAATAAATGAGTCCGGACGCGCGTTCCCAGTGATTAGGAATCAATTAACTCGCGTTGATAATTCACGTTGAATAGCCGGAACGCAGTTACTTTTAATCGATGCCCGGCCATTCTGTATCGTATCGGGGGCGATAAGCACCGGCTATTTCGGCAGCTGTATCTCTGTTCCAATTGTTTCCCCGGTTTCCCAGATGGAGCACCGATAGCCGAACGACGAACGTTCATCATTCCGGAATTTTCGACCCGCGTGTACCCGCCATCCCGATATTCGTCTATTTCTCGGGATCGTGTCGAAAATTCCGCCTTTGCGTTACATTGTTTGCGTCTGTTCGTGACGAGAGTGACATTAACTTCGAAAAAAAAAGAAAACGTGCGTTCTGCGAGAGATGAGAAAACATAACTCACTGTTGGAGGAAAGGTAGCTGCAACTCGAGGTGTATATACACAGTAGTCTAGCTAGATTGTTAAAACTTTTACGACACAAACATTCGAGCTGTAAATGTATCGAGTCATTGAAACAGTATAAACGCAGCACAATGTGAAATGAATGTAATACGTAATAGAATTCTATAATAATAAATCGTAATATAATTAACAACATGTATCACGTTAAATCACGGAGATGAACGAATATTTCACTGCAAATACCAATGAAGTATACTCGATGAGAAACGGAGTGATTAATAACTAAATTGCGGATTTTTGTGCGAACTCAGATTTTTATCTATAGGATACTATAAAAAGCACTGTGCTTTCGATATTTTATGCCTATCTTTATATTCTATTATATAATTATTACGCGCAATTTCGCGCTTAGAAATTTTGCTATGAAAATCCGCAGTCTATAAATAACGAAACGAAAATCGACGAACTTTTCGAATTTGTGTTATCATTTGTATTATCATTGCGTTATTCTTATTATCTGTTAGTTTACTATTTGCTTGCAGAGTCTCACGGAGTCCTGTCTTCCCTTGATAAATACGTTTGCAAATACCCGAGGAAACAGCGAGGAACGATGCGCCAATACCTTCGGCAGTATCGCCAGACGTCTGAGTCAGTGACACGGAAGAGCAAAGGGAAGAAAGGAAAACCGTGGTTGGATGTAAAAGGACACTCGTCGAGACTCGTGTTGCTCGGTGAATGGTCAAAGAACAAGCACGAAGTGAAAGGCGAATCCTTCTTAGAGATACAGGGATTGGATAAAATAATGGTAACACTGTAAGATAGTAGACTGTAGATTTTTGTGCAAGCTGGCAAACTTTTGTCAATTTAATTAATCCGAGTTCAAGCAGAGATTCACAAATTCAATCGATTTCGATTTAACAATAAGCAGACATTCTCCATCGTCCATGTAAATATTACAACAAGCACTTTGTATTGTCTCTGATAAAATATAAATATTCATTACGTATTTTCAAAAATTCTCTACGAGAATATATTATTCGTTAATTTATATACTCGATCATCGTTCAGTAATAACAAACATTGACATCATATTCATGATATTCAACAATATGGCATGCTAGACGATACATGTTCAGCGCGCGATGTTTCGAGTCCTGTTTTATTTGTTTACGTTAAACAGTTAACGAACGAAACAGCGTTCCATTATTTCGTTCAACGCCTGCATTTCAACCCCCGGGGCACGCGAGCAGAGCAATCGGGATCGCAAAGCGGCAAAGGGATACGTCGTTGCGTTTGATGCTCTGCCCGATTAACGAGGTTTATCCCTCGATTCCGAATACGCAGCCGGCGGACGCACGCGAGAATTATTTAGACGGGGGGGGGGGTCGAAATCGTGTCTCAAAAGCGGCAGTTACAACGTTAAATATTTCCAGGGAAGTTGCGCGCGGACGGTGGCGACGGGCGATGAATTGAAAATTGGAAGTTGGAAAGCCGCCGTGCCTCCGGACTGTCCGCCCGAGAATGCGAGGAAATTGGAGAGTCATTCTCAACGTTCGAGGAATTTGTTCCCCGCCTTTCCGCGTACCTTCTCGAATCTTTGCACGTTTTCGTTTCTTCCGGTGCCCCGGAAGATTGTCCTCCTCGCCCTCTAGCGAGGTTATACGTAGCACTTTTCTTTCTCTCTCTCTCTCTTTCTGTGAAAGAAATAACGATGAAACGGGTATATCATCGTAGAAAAATAATTATGGTCGGGACACTATATCGTTTCGTTCGAAAGACCTGCGTGAATGGAGGATGCAATTCAATAATAGAACCCTCTTGCCGTGTGCAGAAGTTCCCTCCGTCGTTGACAGTTCCGGTTGACGTGTATCGACGACAATTCGTGCAGATTTAATGAGACAACTGCTCCCACAAAAGAACGGAACTTTTTAATCTGCCCCGCTGTGTGTACGTACGTATCAAAACGAACGTGGACAAAGAGTGTCGCGGAGATATTCAATTTTTATGATTTATCGAGCAGACGATTGCAACTACGTTGCATTGGTCGCGGTTCAAGAGGTTCGTTTCGTTTCTACGATGTCGTTGTGGATGATGTGTTTGCATTGAACGAATCAATTCGATTCAGTCTGGGATTATTTTAGAATCATAACACGACAACGAAGTTCTAGTAGTAGAATCGACCGTTCACTCGCTATTCATGGATTGCACGTCCAATAGCTGAAGCGACAATAGTGTCTTGTCTCCGAAATTCCTTTTCGTATTAATACTGCAACTACCAAAATGTTCAAGATTACCAATTTGTAATTTCTGTTGGATATTTTGCAGATATAAAATAGTGTGTTTTAAATGATTTTTCGTAAAATGTATAAATAAAAACTTGTGTATTTTTTATATTTTTTTTTTTATTTTAACATCTCTAATGGAATTTTTTTTACATTTTAATCTAGCGTTAAGCTTGCGATTTAGCGTTTTGTCGTTGGAATTTAATTTTACTGTGTGCTTCGTACGTGTATTCGACTTGTTAATATCTGATAGACAACAAATCACGCTTACGCTGCTGTGATTTAGAATGATACTAGAGCTTCTAGAGGTCTAACTCAGAAGGACCATTTTAGGATTACATGGTAACACGATGGTCGACCGTGGATGTTTACGAATTAATATAGAAACGCGCGATGGTATTCACACGGACCACTAATTGAAGTCAGTTTCGACGATCGTCGCAATACGTGGTCGGTACCATCCACAAAACTGTTCTCGTTAGTGGTCGAGCACAACGCACACTGCGCGATGCATCAAAACACTTGCGAATTATTCTAGCACAGTGTCTCCTT
>CAJDYZ010013386.1:14928-43639 GCA_903986555.1 Heterotrigona itama | reverse complement strand
ATATACATGTATAATGAGAATTAAATGTACACCTACTGCTTAAACTTTTACTACTAAAGCATGTAACAATGAATTTCATCAATATTTGTTATTAATATTTTAAAATGTATAAATTGTTCAAAACTACTTCCTGTGTACAAGTATATTTAGAAAGAGATTTATGGTTCTCGCTTTGTTTCTGATATAAAAACCAAAGATAAACATATAAATTATTTAAAAAAAATACAATAACATCTTTATACTTTTTTTTACAATGTGTTTTATCATATTTCATCGTGTCGTAAGATGTAGCGAGAACAAATTTTGTACCATAGATCTTGTGTTTTGCTTATTTAATGTAATTGTAAGAATTGTACGGAGGATACTTGACATTCTGATTTTCATACTTTCACTGTCAATCAAAACTTCTTATGTTATTTGATACTTGTTGGCGAGCGTTTAATCATGCATTCTAATTAAAAAGAATAAAACAGCCAGATGCTTCTGTAGGCGAAGGGAGTTCAAGCGGGGTTAGCTCCTCTGTCAAGTGTTACATCAAAAAGTCAAGCAGCCCGTGTACGAACTGGGGAATTGAAAATTGCCACGTGTCAGGTGAAGCACCAGACGACAATAGGCACGTGCACTCCTGAACGTAACAGGATACCGGGTTGGAACCGGGTTCCACGGGTATCAAGGGCAGTTCGAGTCCGTGGCTCTTGGACTGAACGCGTCCTGTCACACGTGATGTTCTTGTAGAAGGAGTATTGTGTGTGCGTTTCAAAATAATGATTGCAACCTCCCTCGCTCGCATAGCACACTGTCGTGCATTGTGCGTTACCGTTATAGAATTCATTACATAAATCGCTATATTACTCAAACATGGCAAGAAAATTAATTTTGAAAGTCTTCTCCAAAATTTACAACACTGATTAGTAATATAATTTATAGTATTCATTCATGTAAATAATACAGATAGTCTTATGTAATAGTCTTACGTATTTGTAACATGTAACATGTTATATTTATTATACATTGCGTACTATATTATCATCCACTAATGAAACAGAAACTAATGACATATCGTGTTGTGAGCGGTTGACAAAGATGAATGAAGTAATCTCTATCTCTCATGGGAAATTCTTCCAATGTTAAAGTCAGGTTTAATGCAGGAAAAAAAGTATTTTGCGTGACAGAGAAAATTCAAGGAAATTGGTAAAACAACACTTCACTACAAACGAACACGTATTACTCAAGATTGGGTTATTGACTTTAGAGTAAAGGATTTTATGAACTTCATATTTTAAAATCATCAGTGCTAAAAAAGACGAGCATTATGTGTTCGCTTTTAATCTTACAAGGTCAAAGACTTCATCGGGTAGATAAAATTAGTCCTTAGTTGATCTTCCAGATCAAGGCTAGATCATTACAGTCATTACAGAATATTGCAAGTAACCCATAGAATAAGGTAAAACAACTATTTTATCACTGTCTTCAACAATTTTTATTCCTGAACATTTTAGAATCCGGCAATTCTGTGAGACATGGTTTTGAGGATTGGTTGCGGCAGTGGTATCAGCGGCAGCAAAAGTGGCAATTAGGCAAATGTAATGAAGTGCAAAGATCAATTTCATTTTGATGACTCTCTGGACTCTCTGAAAAGGTAAAAGGCAAACGTAAATGTAAGTCAAACTAGCTTAGAAACAAAAATAAATATCATCTGGATGGACGACGATGTTTCAAATCTATCAAATCAAATTCTTGTTCATGCAGTACCAATGAAAAAAAAAATAGTATTATTATCTTTAGTAGGTAATAAGTTTTCCTCATTTATAACTTCTTTACTCTGAACTTTGTAGCTAATAAGGCTCATAATAATAATTATAACTAATTATTATTACGAGCCATATAATTACAAAATCACAAATCATTAAAAATACACTAAAAGAACAAGGAAAAATAGTGGGAACTTCTTCACAAAAATGGCAAGGGAACATGAGAACAGAAGCTTACTTTTAGATATATCTACAATAATTACATGTATATAATTCAACAAGCGTGAGCACTGACGTTCTTATGAAATATTTATCTACGTAATTTTTTTTCACGTACATTTCATAGTACACATGAACTTACATGGCACGGTGTATAACGTGTATAACTCTTAATTAGGATTATAATTACTAAACAGATTTTCTCCACACATCATCAAATTGCTAAATTATTTATTCATATAAATAAATAAAGTAAATTTCTAGTTTACCGGCTTTTCTCAATTTTCCCTATTTCGCTATCGTTCCTTCAGTAAGAGGTTCATTTCATCACTAAACAAGAGAGAAATCAATCAGAGAAGGTCAAAAAAGTTGTAAACATAAACAAACATTCACGAGCTAATGTCACGAGATAAACCTATTTGGTATGTGCGAATGTTTATGTGAAAATGCTAGCAAGCAAATAGTAAGAATAATCTATATGATTTAAATTATGTCGTATTTGATTCAATTTCATCTGATTATCATGGATACAATGAAAATATTTGAAATATATAACGTTTTATATAATATAACGTTTTCCTTAAAAAAGCATAAGAACTATATCGATTTCCCTCAGTTGATTTCCCATCTTCAAAAACAAAATGAAGCTTTTCAAAAAAAAAAAAAAAAAAAAAAATAAAAACTTGTAGCGAAATAGCTAAAATAGGGAAAGCCGATAAACTAGGAATTTACCATGAGTTACTTTACCGAATTTTTTTTTATACAATAAAATTACTTCTTCCCTTCCTAATCGCATCCATACAATTTCCTCTTCGCAAAGAAATCCTGATCCTTCTCTCTGATTATCTGAAATATTTTTCCTCGTCACGGTAGCTACGTTTGATGTGCTAAAATTCCGCGTCGCATACATGGAGGACGTGAAGGTAATTAAGTGGAGAAGCGAAGTCCTCGAGGTTGTGTAAAAGACGCGGAGGTCACAGCTCGTGACCTACTTTGTCCATCGACAACTGCTTCCTACTTGGAGAACATCTTATTCTTCCCTTGTTGAACGTAGCAAACGTAGGCAGCCTTTGGCCCGCAGAAATATCATCACCTTAGAAAAATCGTGTCGAGCGCTGATCGAATATCTTTCGAAGGATCACGTGTGAAGATTACGAATTTCTATTTCGCCATCATCGGTCACGCGATCACGGTGTCGCTTTGTTGAAGTAAAAAATTTTTACACTTGTTAGGAAAGATCGAAAGTGGTCGATGACATTTTAAATTCGTCTGTGACATTCTAACCTTCCTTAATACACATGTACATACATGTTAAGTAAAACTAAACTTTCTACTTGTTTATATTGTCACTTTACTGCGTTCGATGCGTGCTAATGTAAAACCGACGCCAACTATAATCACTTCAACATTCATTCTATTTGTTGTCAGGTATTTTGATGCTACACCATAGTATCTTTATAGTTATGGTTCTTAACGAATTTAATTATGATTTTTAAGTCTATTTAAAAGTTGAGTTTATAACTTCTTTGTGGCTTCTTTGCTATTCCATTAGAAAGATTGAATTTAGTTCTCTCATATTATTTAACGATATATAAAAATTTATGTATGCTACAAATAAATACCTAAGTACGTCGAATCATAATACATAAATCCCATTTCAAAGTGTACATTCATAAAGACGCAACATTTTAAATACACTATCCTGAATCACATGAAACCGTATTTTATTAAATACTATGGCCATCTCGTAACTGAAATTGAAACTATAGCTGATGGTATAGAACGTGCGTGAATAACATGTGGCGCCACCTGTGATTCATCATATCGATACTTCAGAATATATCCATTGACTAAATGATTAAATACCCGCCGGACCAAACCAGATGGCGCAAGAAATACTTTCAGTTTTTCGAGTTTGATAGTTCAAAATATGAAACACGATGTTTCATAATGTCATATCTATTCTATTTTTAGTCTATATTGAATCAATGATGTCGTAGGTGATATAAAAATGATAAAGGGATCAGATGGTCTCTTGAATAATAAATCAACTTATGTTTCCTATAGTTTTCAAAAATTATAATGAAAATTTATGTTTCTCGCTATAATAATGCAATTTTCTATATATTAAAATGAAAAAAAATTACATGTAACCACCTTAAACATTACATGTACAGATATATGTACAGATTAACGTACATTTATGAAAAAAAAAACTAAACTAACAGGTTTCATAACTCGTACAAGAAATGAATAGTGTCTGTTGCTAAGGCAAAATATCAAGGGGCTCATACCTACTTAAGTAGGTAATGTTCCCTTATTCCTCTATACCCTTAACAGCAGTTCAGAAGAAAAATAATATCTAAATCCCTTGACCATTTGACCGTTGTAGATTACTATGCAACGGTATTCCAAGATTTTCCGAATTACATCGACTAAATATTAAATTTCACATTTAGCATTATTATTAAATTTCGATACTAAAATTGCACGTAAACAATCTCTATTTTTTTATTATAATGTTATATGAGAACTAAAACGGCAAATGCTTTCTATTTTCTTGCATTAAATATAAAGCGCGCAAAAATGCTCGATAATCAATTTCCAGTCGAGTATCTCTTTCTAGAGAGAAACATTTGTGCACAGCGTCCAGTTCTCTGTTGGTGATTAATTCTAACATACATCTGATAGATAAAACTTTGATCAAACACTCTTTCGAAACTGTGCCAATATTCTCTTTATCGTAATTCTGTAATTAAAAAATTTTATAAATTATAATAATATAAGTACAGCAATTAACAGCAAAATTTTTTAAGTAATTTGGCTGTTTGAATAATATTTTACTTATTGTTAGTGCAAGCTATTTTTTTTTTTTTTTTACGTGGAGAAAAATCTTCGATAAGACACCTGAGTCTTTAAGGGAAGGTAGTGTCGGATGTTTACCGACTAAAACCCTCCACACGATGCCGCCCTCCGCACGTTGGGAGAGCTCTGGGGGACCTTTTTATACACACAGAGCTCTCCTCGTGCTGTTGTCCTAAAGGACAATATCTTTTTCCCCGCCCGAATAAGGGTTCGAATCCTGGGACCCTCAGATTAAGAGTCTGATGCTCTACCGACTGAGCTATCTCCACCTCTAGTGCAAGCTATTAGGATAACCGTAAATTATCCTAATTACGAACCTTAAACAACTCCTCGAGATTTGGTTGTTGTATTCTGCTCAATTTGTCTATTGCCATCGTAACCATATGCCTTTCCTCGAAATTCAAGAATGTTTTAGGACTGGCTTCCAAGGGCACATGCTGCACAGGTACTAAACGTGGAGCTCTTTCTAATCTTCCTAAAGTAACAGCTTCTTCGACCACTTCCGCAAATTTCACGTAGTCTACACAATCTGGTCTTTAATGTAAAATAACAATAATCTGGTAGATATTATCAATCGAAATAGCCAATTAAATTATCTAGGTATTTATGTACCTTAAAGGTGATTGGAAAATATTCATAATAGTTCCCATTTCTGTGCAAGTCAAATTGCAACGTAATTGATCCAGCCCTCGTAGAAACTCTGTCCTTTTTATAACGTGTTCATTATGAACGTCATATTGACGCATGAATTCGATAACCTTCCCATAAAAGTACAGATGAAAAATGCAAGAAGGAAACATATAAGGAAATATATAAGAATAACCATACTCTATGCTTTACCTTTATTCTTTCGCGTACAACTTTTGCTTTGATTTTAGCTAGAATTAAAACGATATTTGTTTCTTCAGCTGTGACTTCCGGTGGTGGTTTTTCAGCGTTGATTTTTCTTTTTTCTTTTACTATGGAATGATACAACGGCTCTTCGATTCGTTGAGCTTCCAATTCCTTTAAGAACCAATTATAATTAAAGCCTAAATCATTATTATACCTCCGTTCTAATGCGAACTCTTCTTCTTCAGAAAGTAATATCGCCGCGGTGCTTAAAACTTGGCGTAATTGCGAACGTGATACGTGACCTTTGTTATGTCTGAAAAATTATTAGAAACGAAAAGAAAATGGTGAGAAGAAATGTTTGAAAAGAATTTTCATTTTTACCGATCGTAATCCTTGAAAAATTGTTTTATCAAAATTCTCCTTTCCTCGACTCGATGTCGAATTTTCAACAATGTTTTTTCACAAAGATCCCTTATGTCTTTTCCTTCACACTGCCAATGAGACGCTCCTTTACGACTTAGTTCCGCTATCTTTTTTGGCGGCGCTTCAACTTTCAAAGTGGGCAACTTTTCAAGTTCTTTCACAGTAAACACTACAAATGAAACAGAAACAGCTCGTAAAATGTTAACTTTACAAAGTTCATAGTCAATAATGATAAATAAGAAAAATAAAAGTTAAATATTCTTTTCGAGGGATGCCTTTATCGATATCGTCTTCAAATGTTCGCCAACAAACACGGTCCGGGTCATTTGGATCTTTATAAAGCGTAACAAGCGCATCAATTTCCGTTTCTGCAAGATAAAGGTGTCCTAAACTCGAAATCTGAAGGCCATCTAATCCTCTTTTAAAATTGGAAATCGTCGTTTTGCCCGCGTTCAAAGGATCGAAGTTCTATTAATAATTGTTAATTGTAATTGTTATTCTTTTATTTTTAACTATAATTTTAAAGTTACCTTAAAGAATTCCGCAATACATATCCGATTTTCAAAGATATGTCTTTGAATACGCTGAATAATTTCTATTAATGGCATTTTACTTCTTTGTTCTTCCATCACCGGATGAAACACTGCTTGTTTCCCAAACACTTTACTCGGCATGACTTTACCAATTTCCGGTCTTGGCAGTTTCGGTAATTCAGCCGTGATAATTCGACCAGGAAATTGATCAAGTAATTCCTTTTGAATAAATAAGGTATAATATTTGTCACAATTTTATTTTGTAATATATAATAAAAATATATTTGACGATAAAACAAATAAATCAATCAATGGTGTTAAACAATATAATGCAAGATAAAGTATTACTCCACCAAGGGCCAGCATTTGATGTTTATCAAAGTAAGATTGAATTTCGTCAATTGCTTTCAAGAAGGCCACATAGTTAATTGTATAAGCATCCTTTGCGAACCTCTTTACAAGTAAACAAAATTCTTCAGAAGCAAGAACGATACCTAAAAATTGTAAGATTCGTCCGAAATGCGTGAAAGTTATAGTTCCAGCATTTTTTGCAATCTAGAAAATAAATAATTGACATTTGTCACTTGATTATGTAATAAAATGTGATGAAATTATGTAATAAAAAAGATGCGTCAATATTTTTTTTTTTTTTTTTTTTTTAGTGAAAAATTATTTTTCGCACCAATTCGTAATCTTGAAAATAAGGTCTCAACACCAATTTTCTCTTGTTTACAAGGACTGCAATCTGAGTAAGTATAAGGCATAATTTTCGATGTTCCGTTGCACTTATTCGATTTACATGCTCTGGATCTTCCCACTCCAAACCAGTTACAAGTGGTCCATTCTTATCAAATTCAGGAACTACAGGAAAATTAGCAATGTTTTATAAAGTTTTATTCTATATATAACTTAAAATCTATGATTTCGATATTTTCTGGTATTACTCCAACAGATTGAAACCAATGTACATATTACCAGAAATATCTAATAATTCAGTAGTATGTAAATATTTAATAAATTGCAAAAATCTTTCTCCACAATATTGTCAAGTTTTGATCATCAGACTGATACATCTCGACGTTCTCGACAACGATTTTAAAAATCAATCTTCATTTATCATACATACATACATACACATTCATTTTATTACCAAGCATATATAAAAAAGAATGCAATATGTATGTATGCAACGTTTCGAAAATAGAGTGCCGAATGATGTTACAGTATTGCTTTATGAAACATTTCAACGATTATAAATTATAATATTGTAAATTGTAACATTACTTTTTACTCGATTTTAATATAATTTTGCTAATATTGATAACAAAACGTTATAAAAATCTAATCGAAAAATACCGATATGATATCAGTATGTTTCGATGGGAATCCATAGTTTTAGATAGTGACTGCAAACGAATATTTGGAAGAAGAAAGAAATTTTGCCTGGACAATGAGTTTACTTAACGGTACTTGGTCAAGTATGCCAGATAAATAGGAATTCCTTTCTTTCGAAACACACTACCTTTCTTTTCAAATTCTAAAATTTAGTGTTGTACCATTTTGCTTAGCTATTTCAAATAAGCTAGTAAAATGAAATTTTCTTCTTTCTAACATTGTAATCTTCAATGAAATAGAAAATTTAATATTTTTGTAATATTATATATTAATATTATAATATATATGTGTAAAAAATTATAAATTAATCGTACCACTATCGTGAATTATTTGGCAAAATTGTGCGTAAAATATTCGGCCATCTTGAACGCGAAAATAATCGGCCAAATCGCAAATCTCTTTATCAGATAAACCAATTTGATCCTTCAGCGGTCCAGCCAATACAGAAATAAATTTTGATTCTGCATATTAACCACATTATATAATTCATAATCATCATTCACAACATTTGTGGAACAATATGTCTGTAAATACTAAATATTTGCTAAAAATCAAAACACAGATGACTAATACTAAGCAAAATAAAATTTTAATATGAAAATTCGAAAATCATGAAATAATCATGAAAAATACAATTAAAATTATTTATGATGAAAAAGTGAAAATTTGAAATTAATTGAATAATGTAAATTGTGTAACTATACCTGAAATTAAACAATTATTATTAGGATCTAACGGTTTGTAGAAATCCCACAAGTTAAAACCTACGCGAAATATCGCCGCTCGTGTTTTATTACAAGTACGCCAAACATCTTGTAGCCTCAAAATCTATGGATAGAGAGTATTTGTTCATCGTGAAAAATCATTTAAAATGGATGTATTTTTCATCTGTAATATTATCTTAAATGTGAGAAAAATCTTGGTTTTACCTTCTGCTCTTTAGGCATTTGGACAACTGAAAGAACAACAGAACGTTAAATATTACAAAAATTTTATTCTGTATCTGTAAATTTTTGTAAATCATAAACTATACTTCATAAACAAAAAACAAACATTATCGTTAATAAAAATGTAAAATACTCGCTTCACAAAATAAAATTAAATAAATTAAATTTAATATATTTAATACTGATTGTTCAAGAAATATACATTTTAATTGAATAAATAAAACACTTATTAAATTAAGCGATTAAATAAGCATTAGTTGATTGACAATAGTAATAATATTTAACAACTATTGTTATTGCAATAACAAATAAATAACATACAAACACCTTGAAATATATAAATACATTCTTCAATTAAAAAGTTCAAGCAACTATTTCAGTCTTGTAAAGTTGTAATTTTATAATACATGTAATGTAATATATATATAATGTAATATGTATAAATATAGGTATAAACATAAATATATATGTATAGCACATGTATATACACAATATAGACCATTGAACGAACGAAGTAACATCCAAGTTGACGCTAGCGCCAACTGCTAGCGTCTACAATAAGAACGTTGGATCAACGGTAAACATTTCCCGCTTTTATTGGGCATCAACTGGAAAATGGAATTCTCTTTTTTATTTAGATATTTAAATAATGAATAATAATTAAGTAAAAAGAATAAAAATATAATAATGTAAATTAACACGAAGAAGTAATATGAAATATAACTTAAAAGCAATATTTTATTGATTTCTTACAAATTGCGCGCATAGAATTCTGGGAAATGATGCCGAATGGAGCCAGATCTTTACCGAATTCTTATTGGCTGATATGTATTACTCAGCACTTGCTACGAATCTCATTGGCTCTTCGTTTTCGCTCCATTCCCCACGCGAGGCTAAAATTTTCGTATGCATGCCATTGTATTCACTATTGCCTCTTAACATCACTGAAATACTCGGCAACATCGATTGATGCAACAGGACCGTAACATTACTATGAAATATTAGCGATGCGTTATTATCTGAAACTATATAATTTTTCATGCTTTCAGATACAAAATAAAATACATTTTATTTCGTAATTGATATAAAATTTAATTTCACCGATTGAAGTAAAATAGATGGTCAATTTATGAAATAAGATTTATTAACATTTATCATGCTATTTTTCATATTATCTATTTTTTACAATTTTTCGAACTTTATTTGATTTTATTTAAATTTAAAGCAACCAATTCTCAAAGATTAATTGCAACAAATAATGTAGAATGTAGGAAAAACATTATTTCTTTTTTCCGATTGCTATACGTAAAGAACGCTGAAGTAACGCATTTTCGGAAATGGCGAACTAACTTGGCATCGAATATTATAGGTACGATACTGAGTGCTGAAATCTGATTGGCTGAGAGACGGGATTAGGGGGGAAGTATATGAGAGTCCATGATGCTTTGCGCGGAATCTCCTGAGTCAGACGGAGCGTAAATTGTACCTCTTTCTTCTCCATTCGGCGGCCGAGCAGTGCGGACGTGAGAGTGTTGTTAGGTCGTGTAGTGTATTTAATTATTCGTTAAAACGCGATTTACATATTGTGTTTTAAGTGTTTTAAAATAGTTAAAACAAAACAAAATAAATAATGGCCGATCAGGAGAACAAGGACTTCAGCGAAGATATTGCCGATCAAAACTTCGAGCAGAACGGCGAAGCTGAAAACGGCGGCGGGGACGCCGCAGAAAATGGCCAAGAATCGCAAGAGGACAGGTAACCCTTTTCATCTTAAATTTCGATCTTGCAGTTAAATCAATCGTTATTTTACGAAAATATCGACTTCGATTCATTTGGTACTTTGAACGTGCGGGAATATATAGTAAAGCTTCCAAACGAGAGTTGCTTTGTGCGATACGATTGTCGCGATGACAAAATGGCGGATGCGCGAGGCCCCGAAAATTGTAATCCGTTCCCATCGATTCTAAAGCGAGCGTTCCTAATATTGCAGTTGACTTCTTTTGCATTGCTGCGGTATAAAGAAATCCTAGGTATCAATCTTTTTTTCTGAAAAGAACAATAAGTAACAAAAAAAAAGAAGGAAGTGAGTCGGTCAAATTGAAAGGAATGCCGGCCGCAAGTTCAGAAAGGGCGCGCCCACGCATTGTTGCAAAGTGAATGTATGAGAAAATAAATTTTTATATCAGACCGAGAAATTTTAAGCATAGATTTGATACACCTTGCTTGGGCTCGTTTTTTTTCGGTTTTTTTTGTTATCATTATATATCGTATCACGTCCTCGTGTTCTTCACACACAACACGCATTGGATGCGTCAAAGCAGAACACTGAATTATATACATATTACGTAAATATGAGTATGTAGATTATTCAGGGAGGGTAATGCGCAATGATCATTGGTTATTTAGTATTGTCGTGATATTTATTAGAAATATTTATAGATTATAAGGATTTTTGGTGGCTGGTGGCACAGCACCTTGCCTTTCCCCTTTTTCAGCGTAACGAGATCTCAAGCTGGACGGTTTGCTCATCGACGAGTTTAGATGTCAATATTGATGTACAGACACAGTCTATGTAAATATTTTGTAATATCGCATACGTTCGTTCTTATTCTCTTACTATTATCACAGCATTTTTAGTTCTATACCTAAGGGATTCGACTTTTTTTTCTTTGTATCCCTACAGCTTTGGATTGTCACAAACTTTTACATAGTTTGGGGTATGTTTTTGCAAAATGGGTAAGCTACTTTAGATTGTAACTTGTAGAAATACTTAAATTGATATTGGGAAAGAAGATGTAACCTTCAAATTTAGTAAAATGTGTATGAATATTTACATTTTTATGTAACCAAAAGATATACGTAGACATTAAATCGAAAAAGGATAAAATCACTTTCATGTACCATTGCAATATATAAGATAAATAAAGAATTTGGAGGTGTGCTTCCTCTCACCCCAACAGTATAAAACTACAAATGTGTGTTGAAGGACGTGATATCTATGCATGAGGTAACAAAAATAAATAACTGAAAGCTGGCATTCCTTAGTTTATTATATAAATTTAATATAAAAGTAAAAACAAAAGACAAAATTAAATATTGCATGTTCTTTATTGCAAAATTATGATAAGGTAACTATATACATATAAGAATTATAAGTATTATGACTTTATATGTGCTGTTGTTGCGAGGTATACGTTTATCTGTTTAAAATTTTGTAATTTTGTGTAAACTCCTTATTTCTGCTCTCCTTCCTAGTTAATTCTATTCTAGTTTTGTAATTGATAAAGAGAAGTTGTGATTTCATCAATGATAAAAATTTCTATATATTACGCAAATAATAATTGTAATATTTTTATAGAGCATAAACTTTGAAATACATTTTTGGCCAGCTGAGTCTTCCTCATTCATTCATTGCAGCAGAATTCTGGTTAGTCAATTCTTCATGATTGACAATATGTACGCTTACCTGGGATCTGTGAACTGAACCGTGAAGCCTTATGATTGACTTCTGAGTCTGAATTATTGTGAGAAGTCTACGTCAAGTTCAAGTCCGTCATGTTTCGTCACAACACAAGCACTGGAAGTCGAGTCAATTACGTCAGATCAATAAGTCTCGCACAGACACACACTTGCCTGCTGGGTCACGCGTAGAGTAATTTCTGATCAGATGTCAATGCTGTTTGGGCGTGATCAAAGCACAGAGTCACTAGGGCCAATGCGAAAAACTCCGATAGGTCGGAATGCCATTAACCCAGTTTATGTGGCTTGATCTGCAGGTGGCAAACGACCCAGTGCGATTATGGCGGGCGGCTCGCAACCGGCTAACCGTGACCCGACCAACAACTGATTACCGGCGAGTGACTGGTGCCTACGGTATTTATCACCAGCCCTAGATGATATATGAAAAGATCAATCTAAGTACAGACAACTATCATCACACTGCCAGAAAAGTGAAAAATATTGCAGCTTGTTATATTTGTATATGAAAAGGCTGAAAAGCATATCAGGAAATATAATATTTTGCTGATGAATAAACAAAAAGAGAGAAATATAAATATACATATATAAATAAACATAAAATATTGTGTGCATATAGATATTTAAAAAGTATGAAGAAGTGACCATCATTAACTTGTATATGGAAACAATTTTTTTAGCTTTTTAATAGAGTTGCAGTCTATCTACCATATGTCAATTCTTTGGGCCAATCAGCAGTCAGAGTTCAACTTGGAAAAGTTAAATTTTATTTCCTTTAGGAGCAGCTGTATGTCAACTGGAGTTATAACTATTGTTCGGGTTCACATGAACATCGTGAAAAAACTTTGCTCTCTCAATGCGTTAATTTTTACATATCTACTTTTTTCCAAGTTTTTTCCTTTAATTTTTGTTGATAAACACATTTATCTAAAGTTCAAATCAAGGTCTATGTGGTGTGCAAAGCAGTCTTCTCATGGTTGTTTCTTACTAAGGACATAATTTTCATATAAGATTGTATCAGTGAGTTAATTTATTCTAGGTATTTTCGTGTTATTAATACTATCAAATTAAGATAATTTTATTTTTGCAAAGTTTTTCTTCCAAATTTTAAAGTAGACATTAATGTAGGTCACTTAATCAATTGTAGATTACATTTATACATGAGTACATTTATATTTATATACATAAGAAACATTTAATAAATTGCATACATTACCTATTGAATAAAATTCCTTACCAAAATGTCTTTAAAAGTTTATCCAGTGCCCTTTTTCCAAATGATATACTACTATTGCATTTCTTATATATTGTCAATATTAAATTTTAATATTTTAACTTTTATTCTAATTTTTCCAGGGGTCAAGTCAAACTCCTTTTTCAAATATAAATGGAAATAACTTGTAACAAAACTTAAATTTTTGCTTCAACCTTAGTCCTAAAAATTAATATAAATTTCAAAAAACATTGTAATAAAATATACTACATTGCTTTTGCAGGTCGACTGGAGGTAACCAGGATTCTTTAAATGATAGGTATGTTCTTTCCTCGTTATCTTTTTTATTTTTGAATTTTTACACGAAAGTGTTTTAGCAAATTTTAGCATTATAATAATAGTTATGAGTATGATATATATTAGAATATAAATTGTGACTAGTATTGAATTATTCATAAATTAATAGTTATAAATTTTATGTATTTACAAAATTTTCAACAATTCATATTTCAATTTAATTTTCATTAAAAAAACTATTCAAAAAAACTATTTGATTTAATTTAAATTTTATTTTATTTTTATAGGAAATTATTTGTTGGTGGATTAAGCTGGGAGACTACTGACAGTGAGTATTTTTTTTGTATTTTGAAAATTATAGTCCTACTTATGATGATGATATACTCTCTTAGGACACCTTCAGATGACATATGTCATATGAGAAATTTTTTTAAATGCACTGAGTTTTAAATTTAAATTTGACAATATAAAAAATTAAAAAATTCAATTTTTAAAGAAGTAATATACTAATTTACAGAGGAATTGAGGGATCATTTCGGTACATATGGAGATATTGAAAGCATCAATGTCAAAACAGATCCTAATACTGGACGATCGCGGGGATTCGCTTTTATCGTTTTTGCAAAAGCCGAGTCGTTGGATAAGGTAAAATTACTAATCTAAAGAAATTAGTTGTATATTAAAGTAAAATTGATCTGATGATACTTATTTCAGTTCTGCTACTGAGTTTATTTGATGTGTATTCCACTTCTGAAAATAAATTATTAAAATCAATTATTGAAATTGTAAATTATTCAAATATTCATGAAAATTATTAATATTTTTAACAGATTATGGCAGCTGGCGATCATGTAATTAATAATAAGAAAGTTGATCCAAAAAAAGCAAAAGCTAGACATGGAAAAATCTTTGTTGGTGGTCTTACGACAGAATTAACAGATGAAGATATTAAACATTTCTTTTCTCAGTTTGGAACAGTGAGTATTTTAGTTTCTTTAGTTTACTATCATAAAATATATATTTGTAAATTTTAAAAAAGTAAAAAAGTTAAATGTTTGTTACAGATTGTTGAAGTGGAAATGCCATTTGATAAAACAAAGAATCAAAGGAGAGGTTTCTGCTTTATTACTTTTGATTCTGAACAAGTAGTGAATGAATTGTTAAAGACACCTAAACAGACAATTAATGGTAAAGAAGTAGGTATTACATATTAATAAATAAAATATTTAAAAAAAAAGGATTTCACGTGCTCATGAAATATTAAATACATTCGAATATATAAAATAGGTTGATGTGAAAAAAGCAGCACCTAAACGGGATGACATGGGAGGTATGCGTGGCGGTGCTGGTGCTCGAGGCGGTCGTGGCGGCAGAGGTGGTAGAGGACGTGGTTTTGGTGGTCAAGGTGGTTGGGGGCAAGGCGGATACGGAGGTGGATATGGCGGCGGTTACGGACAAGGCGGATACGGCGGTGGCTATGATGGATACGGAGGAGGCTACGATTATTACGGCGGTGGGTACGGCGGCTATGGTGGTTACGACTACAGTGGATACGGTAATTTTATTGATTATTACTAAAAGAACTTACACGCGCTTATCGCTGTGTAGGATGATATTGAAGAATTTAATTTCTCTTTTTTACGATGATTAGCAGATGATTTTCTGCTATTACCGTCCCAATGTATTTGGCAAACAAACAACATAAAAATTCATTTAACATTTGCTGTTCTATTTTTTTTGTCTGATTAATTTTTTATCATAACTTTAAATCTATCTCAAAATTTTGGATCATTAGGACTTTTAAAATTCAGTAATATGTCGCATGTATTTCAGTATCAAACATTTTTATAATTTACATTTTATCAAAAAGTAATATTTCATACAGTATTATTTAGTATTATTTTTCATTAGAAATTAAAGAATATATAAAATTAAAAAGATGTTTTCTTTTTAGAAAACGAAATACCAATATTAACAGTAAATAATTAAGTTATTTCGTGAAATAATTTTATAAATATTAATGATATTAATAAACATAAGTTTAAATAAATTAGTAAAATCTTTGTATGAATTCTTTGTAATATTATTAAAAAAGATAAAATTTATATTCAAAATAGATGTTTTAAGCCATATACATATGGGACGAATTTTTAAAATAACCAGTTATTGAAAAGGTTTTCAAAATTACCTGACACGAAGTTTTAATTACCCATACCTCCTATAAAATTTTGTTTAAATTCTGTTTTAAGTAATCTTATAAAAATTTTTTATTTAGATTACATAAATTTATATTATTTATTATCGTAGTATAATACTAATTTAGCATTATATGTAAATTAAATGATACAAAGTTGATGTGATATAGATATTATAATTATGACTAATACTGCAAATTGTGAGCGTTGGTTTGCAGGCAGATCAGCGACATCTTTATTTTTTAAATTATTTACTTATGAATTCGAATATTCATAAGTATTTATTTTAAATAATTATTGCAGAATTAGTTACAAATACAATTGAATGTTGAATGTTAATATTTATGAATAAAATTAAATAAAAATTAAGAGAGTAAACCAGCTGCTCAGATACATAGGAATACATTCGGATTATGTTCTTTTATATATATATACATGTTTTTACTTCTTTTTGCTAAAAAAAGAAAGATTTTAAATGCTCTAATAAAAAAAAACGTAATCCGAAAAGTAAATTCCTACTTCCAGAGGGTTGGCTGTTTTTGAGCTGTACTCAATTAACCTATTGATTCTAACTTTCTAAGTTCAATTTTCTGATGCCTTATTAATATTTGACTTATATATACATAAATATACACACATACATATGAACGACATTTGCAAACCAGTAAGATATCATATATGTAACAGTGAATGTGTGACAGTGATGAATATGTATTATAATTTCATATATTATTTTGAAAAAGATTTAATCTTTATATTGAATATAGTATACCAACATTTTTCTTTTAATAATTAATATAATATGAATATCATAATAAATAGTTTTACTTAGTAAATATTATATATAAAAGCATTAATTTCATACGTTCACTGATTAATGTCAGTGATTCCGTGGGATAAATTCTTTTACATCTTTAGTAGAAGTTTTGCAAGTTCTACAAACTTGCTAATTTCAAAACATACGGAGTCACTGTAACATAGTTATGAAGTCTGTGAAGAACATTAAAGTAAAACTATACAGGACAATGTCGTATGATATGGTATATTAAACCTGCAATCCTTGCTTTCAAGTCCTGTCACGTTTCCTAATGTGCATGTTTTCACATATTTCCACATTTCACATAACCACTTCATTCATAAAGAACTAACACACTCCTCAACAATACTGAATTACTGATACTTGCATTAATTGTGTTTAGTTTATTTTATTTCATTGTTTTTAGCATGATTTTTAGTTCAGTTACAAGAGAAAATGAACAAATTCATTTAAAACGGAGAAATGTTTCTTTCTTACTACAAACGTAAATAATTTTGAACTTTTTTTATTGCATACACTGAAAAAGGATAAATATTGAAAAACACAATAGCAAGTCTACATTGAATTTATATTTATTTATTTGCGTGTTCGACCCTGCACACTTTTTCCCGGGGCTGTGGCAAATAATTATAAATTATTACACTAAACTTTTTCGTCATAAAGAAGTTTAAGTGCATGTCACTTCATGTTAACGGTATAATAAAATCAATCGTAATTTTTTTTTAATACACGAGTTTATGAACAGCCTCTGCACTTATGTTACGTATTAAATGTGCAAATGAACCCTTTGGAAGATAAAATTATGTTTACTATTAAATATTATTTTAAAGTTCATATAGATTTAATATAATACTTTGAATTATATAGTTTCAAGAAATATTTAATATTAAAGTTTAAATTATAGTTTTTTTTTTACGTAATTATAGTAAATATATATTTGTAAACCGGCGATAATTTTTATTGCTATCATACATATATTGTATTATAACAATTGCCGGTTCATGTTAATACTGACCCCATTTGTCTCTTATACCGTGTGTTCCATGAAACGCAGACGGCTATGGCTATGGCGGTGGTAGTTACGATGGTGGCTACAGTGGTGGGCGCGGTGGTGCACGCGGTAAAGGTACGCATTAGCGTTCCTTCTCTATTGTTTTGTATTTTCCCGAATGTATCCTACTTTTTTGATCAAAAGCCAATTTCTAAATTCACTTTCATTCCATCAATTATTTTTCATCACCATTATGTTGCCTCCAATTTTTGTTTGTTTATTTGTCCTTCATCGTCATTTTCCTTTATTTTCTCTAAGTATGTGTGTACATGTGAACATATAAAATTGATATTTTATAATTACAATAATACTAATGAGAATAATGAATTTTCAGCAATTACAGATATGTATTATTTAATACATATGTGCTTTATGAAACTTGGATGCTATTCTTGCTACATATTTTTAGCCATATTTCTTTGCTATTATTCATTATTTATTATGTGTATATTTGTATTTCTTTTTTTAAAACATCCTTAAAATCTATATTGAAATATCCTATTAAGATAAATTATATATAATTTTATTTTTAAAATTTTGTGATTTCTATATATTTTCATAAATATTTATACAGATAGAAATATACTTAAATCTTAAATCTCTGATGACATTTTGATTAGAAAAACTATTGATTAAATTTCTATTCGTATCAAGTTAATTTCATAATTATTAAGAAGTAAACATGTAATTTATTCCGATCGATATATTTTTTAAGCGATAGTTTAAGTTTTCATTTTCACATGTAAAAATTATTCATAATCTAAAATTCAATCAAAATTACATGTGTCTGTATGTGTGTGAAATTTAGAAAAGTATATAAGATATATATAAAATATATTTTCGAGGAAAAATATATGAAACATATATATCTTATATATGCATAATAAGCATGTTATTTGTTTTTTCAAATGTTTCATTCATGTGGTGCATAATTCATGCATTAAAAGTATCAAAAAGTAAAAAATAATTAAAATTATTTTTCATGCTGGTACTAAACACATTTTCATCTTTATTTCATTTTTCATATCCTTAACCTTAAACATTTCTGGCTATTTGGTAAAAACAGCATACATTTTTATTATAATATTAATAATATATTGTAATGATAGTATATAAGATCTATTCACTTTTGTAAATTATTTTTAAGTAGTTTGAAATCCTACTAAGTATGTATACAGTATTGCAACATGAAAATTTCAGTATTTCAGCATACGCAGATCCCAGAAATGTCTAAGGAGAAAAGGAGAGTATAAATCAGAACGCAGCCTTGCAGCTTACTACCTTAGCCTGTAGCCTCTATGTAGATTCTTCGTAGTTTTATATCCATTACGTTAGTCTATATCTTTATACATATATTGTTTCGTATCTTATTCTGTTATTGATAGAAGTGTGCGTGCGGTAATTTTTACAAATAGATCGTTTTATAGTCAGTTATTTGTAATTTCTTCGAAAAAAACGGTGGGAGGAAGAAAGCGGGGGAATATATCCAAGTTGCTGGACTAACGTACATTGTGGATATTGTTTCAGGAGGCTCAGGCTACGGCGGAAAGCAGAGGGGAGGTGGTCGCCAGAACCAAAGGCACCAACCCTATTAATGGAAATCATTCATTGCGACCGCAATGCAATTCGCATTGTAACCGCTGGTGAGTCATCATAGCTTCCTGACGTCTATAAGTTCAGTTTCAACAACCTTTCGTTTCCTTTTCCAATGTCATTTATGTTCAGCATTACCAAAATAATTTCATATGGTTACATAATAAAAATATTTTTAAATACAGTATTGAAAAATATACACAATTAATTGATATATAATAATTATACATATAATAATCGATATATACAACATATTTTAATGTTTGTTTTTTTTTTTTCAGGTTTCCTGTCCCTCCACAAATCTCATAACTCGTTAAATCATCATTCCATTAAACCACGTCATTTTCAGCAAGATTTTCAACAACGCAGACTACTGCCGCAAAATAAAATGAATCATCAGGAATCACGACAAAAACTGTAATAGTTCACCTTTTGCGTCTAGCAATACATCTGTATTATCGAGACAACAAAAGCAAACATATAAACATATATATATTATATATATATACATATAGGTACACAATGCTTTCTTCCATCTCTCGTTTACCCTTTTGTACAAAGTGGAAGATACTTCATATTTCACATTGGTCTCTTTCTCATTTCATCTTATCATTAATTTTTTTTTTACTGCTAGTACGTTACACATTTTACAGTGTAAAGCAGTATTGTGTAGCAGTACGTTTGTAAAATAATATATGCTGATGCAAATATGAATGCAGCATAATAATATCTCGAACGTATAGATAAAATGCCTTGCGACGAAATACTGTAATGTATTATTTCTGTGCAAATGGGAAAGCAAAAGATGATAGGAAATAATTTAAATACAGATACATTAGGAAGAATCAAGTTTTTGCATTCATCGCTTGGGACTGTTGAGAAATAACCGTGTCCCTATTTTTAACAATAAGATTATTATAATTTGTCTATAAAGTAAACTTAATAAGAGGAGAAACCCACTATAGAAGAGTAAGCAGGCAATGTACTTTTTACACGGCTACGATAAGATAAAAAATGAAAAGTACCGAGTTGTTTATAATGATTGTGTGAGGTATGAAATGAGGTAAAAAGATTATTGCTTCCTTATTGGTAAGAAAAATAGGATAAAATAAATTGATTTTGTGTACATATATACCGCGTCTGTTTGTATTTGTGTTAACCGATCCTAATAATTTAATTTTTGGAAAAATATGTACACAATATTTCAAATATTTAAAATATAGTGATAAACATCTATACATTAGAGTTAAATAAGACTGACACGAAGATTTAGTGAATTTGTATTACAAACAATATTTTGCTGATTCTATCACAGTCGTGCATCGAGCTCTTAGGTATTCTTTCAGTTTTTACTCTACACTCAAGAACAACACATATGCATTATATTTATATACCGAGTTTCATTCTAGGCAAAGCATCGTAATAAGATTTTTAAACTAAAAGAAAATATTGTATTTTTCTCAAATTCAACACTGTTCTATGTCACAAAAGTATTACATTAAAAAAAATTAGACAAAATATGCCTTTTTTTAATTTCACAATTTAAAGCGACGTGTACAAAATGTATTAACATTGAATGAATTTTAATTGAATAATGTAAAAAATTATATCAAACTCGAGTAAAAGATCTGTATTTGAACTAAATTTTCCATTGATTAAATTATGCATTTTAGTATATAAAATTTTATACACAATTATTTACCTTATATTTAATTATTTACCGTACATTTTACCTTTTATTTATTTGTAATTTATCGTGATGTATATATGAAATTTTTATTGTTAAACAAATCAAAGAATTTTTAAACAATATTCATTTTGAGTCAAATTATAAAGTTCAATTAAAAGTTATTCTTAAAACATGAAAAATGAAATTGAGAATACTATTACATAGATCATCATTTTTAATTGAACAGTAATTTTTCATGAAATAATTTAAATTTGTTTTGCTTATTTATAAAGATTCTTTGATATGTAAAAATTTTAATTTGTGTATTTTATGTAATTAAATATATTATGTATCCTAATGCTTTATTTTACTACCATTGAACGTTAAACATTGACAATTTTATTTCCGGTATTACAGTATAGTAAATTATTTTTGGTATAGTTGAGATATTTCGCTTTGATTTTACAGAATTTTTTTAAATTGTATATCATTCAATTTATGAAAATTGCATGATTAGCGCTTTCCAATTATTTGCAATATGATACTAAGATTACTTTTATTTGTTGTTAATATTATATTAATTATCACTGTACAATACTATATAATTTGATGTATGTAAAAGCATGAATAAATATAGAAAAATTATTAAAAATATGATGAGTCAGCAGGAAATATTTCATCTTTTGATAGTCTTTCGTAGGTTATAAGTTTTAAATATTTTGTCTTTGATAAACATAAAGTAAAATAAAACTGTATTTGTTAATATTAGTTAAATATATTTTATATATATATAAATGATCATAATAATATTATGTTCACGTGCCAATATAACAATAAGAATTATATATATATATATATATATATCACACACACACATACATAAACACAACGTACATAAAAATTAGTAACAACATATATGTAAATAGCAAAGATTTGTAAAAATAAATTATAAAATACTATTAATATATTTATTTTAGTTGGAATCATGGTATATTTGTAATATAATAAATGTAGTTTATTTATATAAAAGAATTTATATGATACATTAAGCTACAGTTCTAAAGTGCATCATTTAGTAAATCATCCAATAATGTATAAGTTGCAGTATTGTATTTGCACCATTGTATCATTGAGCCAGTGACATTCGTTTCCCGACAGAATTCTTCCACAATCCATCTTACAATTGGCTGGCATTTTATACCTGAAACGAAACAGCCAATCAGCTGCGTAGTAAACAAAGGAAATGCCCTTCTGGAATTTGTTCGATTGATGATGTAGTTCCTATAAAATCCGCATAGCTTGGGTAAGGACTCAGCTTCTATAAGAGAGTCGTTTATCTTTGTACGACCGGTATTTCTGTGCAGGTTCCGCTGCATGTGCTGACATCAAGGTGCTTGGAGGACTCATACATTAAACTGTTTTTGTAATTAACATTATTGTGAACTGTTGTTGCTCGTAGAAACATTCTGTTTTCATCGCAGCATCTCGTTTTGCCGGGAAAAGCAGTGAGTTGTGTTGCGCATAAGTGATTCCCATCGGGTGAGTGTATAACGCCATAAGATCGGCTTTGCCGATATTCTTTCATTCGACTTCTCACAGGGAAGAGCTCAGAACAAACCAGGAAGGCAAGCATGATACGAAACTGTGAAAAGTGCTGCCCATTGTTAATGAATTAACTATATTCGTTGTTCGTAAATTATTGTTCGAATTATTGAATGTTTCGATAGTTGTACTGTATGTTATTTATCGAAACATTTCGCTAAAATATCACGCCGAGGGGAACTTAGCGTTACCATTTCTTAGATCAAGAAAAATCGCCATGCTTGCTCATGCAACCGGGCGGCCCCCTTGTCCTCGACTTCGCTCCTCGCATAGCACACGAGCTGAGAGACGATTTACAGCTTCTTCGTTTTCAACTAATTGCTTTGCAACAGAAATTCCCGTAATTTTTATACCTAAGCGAGCACATGTTCCTTCGAGGCGTGATTGTACGCGCGCCTGACTACAATTTAATGTACAAATTGCCGAAATCACACATTTTTAATATGTATATATCCACATTTTAGAATTATTGTATTTTCTGCTTGCACATGAATTGTATATATCCTATATACCGATCTTTATGAAAATATAAAGTTCAATCAATTATTTTAGAAAAAGAAAAAATTTTCATGTATTTCCATTTTGGTTTCAAGCACATCACTCTCATGTGATATCCACAGATAGCCACTTTGATTGATGTGCATATTTTTAATTTCTATTTTATTACAATTGTGCATATGTTTTTGGTATTTAATTTCTGTTTATTACACACAGACACAATATGTATAGTAATAAATTGTTTAAGATGTAAACATTTAATATTTTAATGTAAATATTGTATATCTTTTATAATACATATATAATTAGTTTAAACTGTTTTTCTTTGAATTCAACTATTGGTGTTAAATAATGTTAAGATATAAATCAACATAGTATTATAACTAAGATAATTTATCTTATATATATTCTCTTACATATATTATAACAAAGATATAATTTATCTAAATAAACATTATGATATAATATAATCTATTAACATTATAAGTATCTTTTTTTGTTACAGATATCTAATCTCCTAATTTTCACATTTGCAATTCACAACATAAATTTTTCATTGCTGTTTAAGCAAAGTATTATTTTAGAAGTTAGAAATAAGAAAATGGTCATGGAGGCGTTTCCTTCGCCACAAAATGTCGGTCGTGAATTTGTCCGACAATACTACACGTTACTTAATCAAGCTCCTGCTCATCTCCATAGGTAAATAAATACATCTTTATGTGTAAGAAACACATTGAAAAAGATGCATAATATTATATTAATGTCATTGCAGGTTTTACAATCAGCATTCATCCTTTGTGCATGGAGGATTAGATTCTAATCGAGAATCAACTCCTGCAATTGGTCAAAAACAAATACATCAAAAAATTCAACAGTTGAACTTCCGGGACTGTCATGCCAAAATAAGTCAAGTTGATTCACAGTTGACTCTTGAAAATGGCGTTGTTGTGCAAGTAAGTTGTACTATTAACAATAGTTAAGTAATAATTTAAAATCTTAATTAGCATTTAATATTGCAAAATTACATATTATTAAATTTATCATTAATTATTAAATTTATTATTGATTCAATTATTTATAGGTATCTGGAGAATTATCTAATGCTGGACAACCAATGCGTAGATTTACCCAAACATTTGTGTTAGCAATACAAGCACCTAAAACATATTATGTACATAATGATATATTTCGTTATCAAGATTTGATCTTTCCTGATGAGGAAGAAACAGATGTTGGAGGTATTGAAGGTGGAGTAGGTGAGTCTGGAGAGAGGGAAGGAGAAGAAGGAGGGCGTTCTGAACCAGAGGAAGATGAACGCGGGCAACAAGTTCCAACACCAGCTACATCTACAGAACCACAATCCCAGCCACCGCTTATTCCTACACAACAACCTGTTCTTCAACAACAGCAACAAATGTACTACGCACCACAACAACCGCAACAAACTCATGTTAGTTTCATATCACATTATTTAACTTAAATCACTTAAATAATGTAATATACTGTAATAAGTTTGTTATTTAAGGTTCATCCTGTAATGCAGCAAGTACTAAATGGCTCAGTTCACGAAGAAACACCGTTAATTAATCAACAGCCACCACAACAGCAACAACAACAACAGCCGCAACAACCACCTCCACCACCTGCGCAACATCAATATATAAATGAGACTACGTCACAAACACAATTTGTACAAGAAACGGAACTGGATTCCGCAGCTGAACAACAACAACAAACAGAAAGTGAGCCCCAGGTTCAATCAAACGAGACTCGCGAACAACCCGAAGCTGAAACGTTTACTGCTTCTGCACAAGATTCTGAGCCAGAACATCAAGTTGCAAATACAAATGTAACTAGCAGTGGGCCGAAAACTTACGCTAATCTTGTGAAATCATTCCCCAGCACCACCGGGGCTACTAGCCCTCAGGCTCCCAAATTGTCAATGTCACCGGTATACATTTTATAATTGCAATAGTTATTTTGAACAATTAAGATTCAGATATAAATAATATAATGATTTATTTTATGATATTTGTTCTCAGCCTCCCATGACAAACTTGCGTTTAGACGACAGATCACCATTACATCCCTCTAACAGTGGACCCGCGCTATCGACAACTAATGTTTCCGTTCCTCAACAACAAGCTCATAGAATTAATAATCAGCAACCACAGCAACAACAGCATCAACAACAGCGAGCTCCAAGAGGAGGAGCAGTACAACGAGGTAAAGATATCCATTGAAAGGTATTAAAAATATCAAGAGATATTAATTTTCCACGTTCTAAATTATATCAAAGATATTACCAGTATTATAGAAGAAGTAATGAATTCTTTAGATGGCGATCGTCGTGGTACGAGACAAAGTCAATATAGTGATGCTCATCAGCTATTCCTTGGAAACTTACCGCACAATGCATCGGAAGATGATTTACGTCAAGTGTTTGAATCTTACGGTAGAGTTGTAGAATTACGTATTCACAGTAAATCGAATGACAGGTGCAAAGGACCGCAGGGAAATAACACAGGAAAAGTGCCTAATTACGGGTTTATTACTTTCGAAGATCAACAAGTTGTTAGCAAAGTGTTACAAAACTTAGTTAGTGTTCTTCTTATGCATATACCAGATCTCTCTTTATATGTATGAAAAGATTCACGAAAATTTAATTAATTCTTTAATTATAGCCGATCTATTATCCTGCTGAGAATGGACAGAAGCTGAATGTGGAAGAGAAGAAAGTGAAGCCAAGAACGATGGAAGGTAGCGGTGGTCGGTTGAATTCTAACGACGGAAATATGAGGGCGATGGGAGGGCAACAACAACAACAACAACAACGAGGTCCAGGTATGCGCATGCGTGTAATATTTTTGTAGAATTATATTTAAAAGTTGTGTTTAGTCACATTTTTTTGTTATGTAGGTGGACCTGGAGGTATGATGAGAGGTGGTCAACATGGTACGAGAGGTGGACGCGGAGGATTTTCACGAGGTGGTGATGGTGGAAGGGGAGGTGGCGGTATGCGACAGTCTGGTAATCCAAACAATCTAAGTTACCAAAACCGCCGCTAATACTTCAAGCAACGTCACTTCAGGCACTCTTCAGTTTCTTTATTTTTGAACAAGTCATCGGTATATAATTACCATCCTCATTTTTAAACTCAAAATCCAGGACTATCTCGTATGCCACACAACGTGATTAAAGGCGCTATCCTTTTACGCTTAAACATCGCTTGCATCGTTTGTCAAGCAACAACTATAGATGACGCAGCTCAAACTGTATGGAACACGAACTCAAGTAGGATAATCGGGTTATTGCATTTAAGCTAAGTTCTTCGTATTCATACGATAAGGAATAATTAAGGAATGATTTAGTAAAATAGTTCATTGGACGTTCAACTTGGTTCGTTGGATATTTGATGAAATAAATATACTACGAGTTCGTCCTTCATACATCGACGTCAGGCAATTTACAAGACTTTATGATGAAAAAAAAAAAAAAAAGAAAAAGGAAAAAAAACAAACAAAAACTGCATTCAGTATATATGTATAACAGAGCGACGCGTGATATCCTCTTTAGAAATATGGGTGTGTTTCTGTCTCCTGATACGTAGCCCACGTTTCTTAGAAACCAACATCCAAGAAACAAAATTGTTGCCAATTTTTGTGATAGTGTGCAGAAGAAAACTCGAAAATCAAGTTCTTTCGTGTTTCTCGTGCACGTGTGCGGTATATATATGAACAAGAGACAATGTTAGAAATGTATATCATACACATACACACATATACATACAGATATATGTCGAATTAAGATTCGGTAACGTACCTTTTGTTTTCTTTTGGATAAATATTACGAAGATCATACGTCGCTCTTTTAGTTTCCTTTGTTTGCCAATCGCATTAAGGAGACATAAGCGGTGCGAATTCCGCTATCGTATGAAATAAGTCACGAGCCAAACAAGAGAAACGAAATTAAAACGAGAGGATACGAATCGTTTTAAATATGGTCGGAATATATCGTCGTATAATTTTCATATGCTCTCGAGTTAATTCATTGACTGCCGATGTAAACGTTCCACCTAAATGTAGAAAGTCGGCAATAATGTTTATAGGTGGTAGTTGGTCGGTGTTGGTTAACGAGTAGAGAACTGCGGCTGTTCTGTGGTCGCATCACAAAAAGACACAGTCGATTCTTTTTTTTTCACAAAACATGGCCAACTGTCAATCGACCGGTATCGATTGATAGTGGGGAAGTACCCTTAGACTGCAGCTGGTCTCGCCGTTTCCTAATTCATCCGCGTGTCGCTTATGCTCTATTTTGTTCCAATCCGCTGATTTTTGTTCGATTTTCTTTTTCCTATTCTACATGGATCTTCTTCGCGTATTATTACAAGGCTGTTGCCTTTTCTTCTTACGTTCATCTTTTAACTCTTTCTCACTCTTACTCCCTACACTTTTTTTTTCTTTTTTTTTTTTTTTTTTTTTTTGTCAATCTTTCGTTTCGTTTCGTTTACGTTTCGTTCTCCTTTATTACAGGCCACACAAAGACGGACAATGGTATTTCAAAATTACAAATTCGATTATATATAAGTTCGATTGAGAATTGTCCAATGACCTGACAGCTTGATAGTCTCTGGTGATCGCAGAACTCGCAGTGCGCTGCTAAAAAACAAAGAGACCTAGTACCGTTATAACAACACAAAATTTTAGCTTGACTTTGCGCAAAACTTCGTAACTACAGAGAAAGTTGTCGGAAAATTAACAATGTACATTGACGAAAAAAAAAAAAAAAAGAAAAAAGGAAGGACATTTCCCTGCTTACTAACGTAATAATTAGTATTATTCTTGTAATTATTATACATACGTAAATAGCAATTTTTCAAAGTTCGATCGCGAGTGATGAATGTTGGTAAAGTTTATAACATAAACGATGCTATAAACTTCATTTGGTCTGGCCCTTTTCTTGGATATTGTACCTCCATATCAATAATTAGCTCGAAATAGACGTATAATAATCATTTTTCGAAGATCTTGTTAGTTTTCTGGCGCTAAGATACACTTTTAAATGTTTCTCAATCTACATGATGTCGAATAGGTCTCTATTCGCAGATGAAGTAATAACAGCGATATTAGGCAGATTAGATCTAACTTGATCCTTTAAGGATATATCCAGCATAAAAGGTAAAATTCAGCACGTGCACTTATTCTATATCACCGAATGGAATTGAGGAATATTTTGATTCCTGTATCTTCATAAGTACCCTAATGTGTAGATAGTATTTTCCTATCTGTATTTTCGACACGTGTCCGTATAAAGGTGCTAGGGCAGACAAAAC